>CAHIKZ030001476.1:1432500-1441914 GCA_903632075.3 Acanthosepion pharaonis | reverse complement strand
TACAGCATTCTGTTTAAAATTTCTGGCGGAATCATTCCCCATTTTCTTTTTCTTTACAGAGAGCCCAACTGACCCACTATCCGTCCAGTAGACAAAATCAAAACAAAAACAACAATTTACTAGCACTATATATATATATATATATATATATATATATATATATACTAGTAATAATCTTATAAGTATAAGTATAATCGTCCGGAAAAACCTTCGGTGTCTTGATTTGCAAATAATCAAACCAATACCAAAGGGGCGAAAAAGATATAAAAAAAGATTGAACAAAGAACATGGACGTCAGATGAAAATAATCGTCAAGCATCCAAGTCCAAGAAAAAACCCGATACGAGTTGGCAAAATAACTAAATAAAAATTCTCAATAAAGGTAAATAAACAGACCTAGTTAAACCCTAAGGAGAACCAGACAAACCTACTAAGGTTTCACCAAGTGGATCGTCAAGGGAATGCTGATGATTCGCGTAGTTGAAACCTGGTGAAACTCTTTAGGATTTAGTATATATATATATATATATATATATGAATAAACGGAAAAGAATATCTTAGCCTTCACGTTTCATACTGCGATGAACTTTACCTTCAAAAAACCCATCAAAAGTCAAATGCGTTTTCTTTTTTATTATATAGTTCTTTTGCAATTATATTTTGTGTTACATCTGAATTATATATACATATATATATATATATATATATATATATATATATATATATATATATATATATATATAGTGTGTGTGTGTAAAAGTGCTGACACGTTTCATCTCGGAGAACGAAAAGCATCTGTTAAAAATTACTTCACCTTTTGTCATATATATATATATATATATATATATATATATATATCCCACAACAACCTGTTTTCGTTGTCTGAATTATCAATTATTGGCTACATATCGAATGCTTCAAGCAAGGATTCAAAGTTGGCCGATTTTGGTATCAGTTAGACACTCTACCACTAAACTACGTATCGTCACACGGCAGAGAAATGGAATCTTTTAGCATATTATATACGTGATGAATATAATCCTTCAGACCAGCAGCAAACTCGAATTCTGGCGAAGAGCTCTCTCTGTCTATATATATATATATATATATATATATATATATATATATATATATATATATATATATATATATGAATGAAACCAGACAATCATTTAGAAATTTATAAACATAAAAATATTTAAATAAATACTGGACTTCATATATATATATATATATCATTTGTTTACATTTGGATACTCATTGAGCAGATATGAATTTAAATGAAAATCATGGAAGTATTGTATTTAAAAAATATAAATCGACCTTGTATAACCGAACCCTCTATGTGGCTCAATCAGTAAATACGTCAGGCTATATGACGGTTCTGTATAGGATGCAGGTTCGATCCTGTCTGAGGAAGAATATTTTCTATGACAATTTAAATCGGACATTCAACCCGGTAAATGTTATTAATATTATTTTTATAAACAGAGTTCTCAAGTATTTGTATTTATAAAAATATGTATAAATATAAAATTTTATCTATATATTTATTTATTTTATATATATATCATATATATTGAAACTATGGTACATTAATAATCTACTTTTTTTATTATTTATGCAATTATGCTGTATTAATGTTAATATAAAGTCGACGTTGGACGTTTCGGTCTATTTAAGACCATCATCATGGACATTTTCATTTAAACATAATTAACATTAGAACATATAAAAATTTAACACAAAAGACGATGGACATAAGAGCACAACTAATCCAAACAGATAACTGAAATTTTTATATAAGATCAGCGTCCCGTTTAAATATGATCACGTTGTCGTCACGTGGGCGATGTTGTGAAAACGTATTCGAAGATGATTTCCAAATATGAAAATATTAAAAAAAAAAGTCGATTGAACTATTTTATATGAACAGTTCAAGAAATCCCTTCCGTTGAATATAGGAATACGTAGAGATTAATAGGTTCTTATATCTTCATACATATATATATATACACACACACATATATATATATTCATACAAAACACACACTCACATATATATATATATATATATATATATATATATATATATATATATATATATATATATATATATATAAGTAGTAGATCCGTTGGTATATATTACAGGTGGATCTATAGTAATATCAGTCAATTATGTGCCATGCGTCAGTCATGTATCTTTCGAGATTTTTCCCCTTTGTATATGGCATTGCCATTTCTTTCTGCAGTAGACCAGCCAAAATCTTGGTCTGTCCTGCTAGTTACCCATTTGGTGGGGGAAGAAGAGGATTCATATCTTTCCCAAAAATATTAGCACGTAAGTGAATGTAATCGATTCGACTGAAATTCGAACTCGGTTCTCCGATTCCTCAATCCGAGCCGATCAATGTATCTATTATAACAGAGTATATATTTTATACAACAAAAAATCAAAATTACCTCATGTGTGTATAGTCTATTTCAAACTAGCGCTCTATGTGCCAGCTATTTCAACCAAAGACTGTTTGAAATGGTATTTTTTTGAAATTGTTATAGATAGCGTTGATATATGTGTATGTGTATGTGTATGTGTGTGTGTGTGTGTGTGTGTGCATATATGTGTGTACGTTGTGTGTGTGTTTTTGTGTGGTTCTGTGCACGCATATATATGTATACATATATGTGTGTGTTAAATCCTTCACCACCTAATAATATAATCCACTAGCAGGAAGCTAAATTCATTTACATACAACTAAAGGCCTTGGCCATAAATAAACCCACAACCCCGGCCTATCTCCCGGTCATCAACCCAGACTCCTTATCTAAACTGATTTTCCCCCTTATGTATATATGTACGTTTTTATCACCAATTAATCTAAAACAAATTCAAAAACACCATTTCCAGGCAGCCATGGTTTGAAGATAGCTGGCACATATATAAAAAATTTGAAATAGACTATACCCACTTGAAGTAATTTTGGATTTTTTGCATATAATACACACACACACACACACACACACACACACACACACACACACACACACATATATATATATATATATATATATATATATATATATATATAAATTAATGACATCCACAGTAAATTTCTGTCCAGGTTCTTTACAACGTTTCACCTTTCTTGGCAGATCTTCTATTATCACAATGTGGCATATTTAATAAGAAAAGCGATAAAAATATAAACAAAAAAACATGAAATCAAATTTTTAGTCTATATAACCTCAAAATGCAAAAAAATTATATTTAAAAAGATTAAAATGTCAATTACCTGTCTCTTTTTTAAATACGTTGTTACATCAACGTAAGCATCATTTTTTTAAACGAAAAGACGAATTGTGTCACACGAAAATATTTTCTATATTGTTATTAATTTTCCTAAATTTCTAACACACACACACACACACACACACACACACACATTACACATATATATATATATATATATATATATATATATATATATATATATATATATATATATATATATATGAAAGAATTCACCGCAAGCAAAACGTCGATGTGCGTTCTTGACAAAGGCAACTAAACTGATTCTAAATAAAGGGTGTTTCATTAAGATGGAGCAAAGTCTGCAGAAAATAAATTAGTGTTATTGGTGAAAATTTATTCATTTCTCTATGGATCATGTTATTTAAGTCTTGGCAATTATGTGAAAAAATAATATCGCCCAAATTTGAGCCAAATCAGAAAGAAAAGAAAAATCATTAGACGTTAAGCGTCTAATGATTTTTTCTTTTTTTTCAATTAAAAAAAATTTTTTTCCTATGAATTCAAAATTACTTAATATCACCCAAGAATAATATTCTCAGCATCTTATCTTCTCTTAAAAGTCTCAGCATTTGTCGACAGGATCAATCTATGGAGATTCAAATTGATTCTTTGTCCAGTATTCACTATCATAGGAGAGATGACATGGCAGTTAAACTCTATTCTTTACACGTAAACTTTTACTTCGTTTTAGATTCTTGCGTCATAATTCTTTTCGTCTATGCTGATGGCTGCATTTAGGTAACTGTTTGCTTTTGAAGTTCCCAATACTTAGCTCATAATTCAGATTTTTTTCTTGCGAACAACTAAAGTTTTCTCTTCTGTCAGTTAATATTGTGTCCTTTTTCTAGTTATCCTTCTTCATCTATGATGAACACTGTTTCAGCTTTGTATCTTATATTGTCAAGAAAATGTTCATCAAAGTCGCCAATAAGTTTCTTATCTCTGTCTCAATCTTTCTCTGTCTCTTTATATATATATATATATATATATATATATATATATATATATATTATATATATATAAGGTTTCACCCCAAGAAAAGCGAGAAGCCACGAGCACGCAAGGGGTTACAGAGAGTTGGAGCGAGAACAAAGAGGAAATAAAGGAAATGATGAAGAGAAGGATAGGGGATAGATCAAGGCATCTGGAGGCGTCGATTGACATTACATTTGAATAGTTGGAGTTTATAGCTATGAGGGAAACAAGAAAAGGGAGGGAGTTCCACAGGCGAGGAGCGAGACATGAACCTATAGGAGTAGAAGAGCTAAAAGAGATTTAAGTTTCGACAGTAAACGGGTGAGAGCGAGATGCCAGCCTAGTTGAACGCTTAAATTCATGAAGTCTGGGAACCAGCAAAAAGCAGCTCATTGGAGCAGTTACCGTAAAACTGTAATTGTAAAAAAAGACAGAAGGAGAAATGGCACGTCTGTGAGTGAACGACTGCAGATGACATGCCAGATCATTTAAATAATATATATATATATATATATATATATATATATATATATATATATATATATATATATATATATATATATATATATATATATATATATATATATATACAAGACCATACTGTCGCTTTCGACATATGAGGGTCAAGCAGTTCAAATACACCCAATACATATTAATCAAGGGGTTGTAATCTTTTAATGTTAGATGGTCAGATGTAAATTATCTGACAGCCATGACTGAGTTCTTCTGCTTCTGTGGTATGATGCAATTCTGTTACCAGACATAGTATCTTCCAGCCACCCTGTTGGCCCAGGGCAGCACTACCTCCTCAAAGCATTTGATGCAACCCCCATACCGAGTGTGAAACCCTGGGGAAGATGAATGGAGCCATGACATCGTCATCAATAGTGATCACTCCAAACATCTTCGTAATTATTATTTATAATCATCCAACTCTTTATAAATCCTCTGCACTGTTCTCAAACACACGGAAATGTTCATATTGGAATTCCGACGCGAATGCCAAGCAGTACAGCATACCGTTTCCAAATTTCTGGCGGAGTGAATTGCGTCATATTGCTTTTTTTTACAAACGATGCCCAATTGACCCTTTTATATTGTGATGTCGACAAAAAACATGCGCGAAATAAAAATATAAAATGGTAACAATTTGCCCATATCTCCCTGCAAATATATAACTGGATAAATTTCGTTTCCTAGTAATAATTTTATTTATAAAAATATTTATTGTCGAAACGGGGCATAACATTTACGTTAATATTGTAAATATTAACTAAATTTAACTATTCTCAAACTTTTTGCATTAACTTAATTATTAAATATAATTACAAATTATAATATGTAATTTTTTTTTAAAACAAGTCCAAAATTATGGACCGATTGAAAAAGAAGTGATAAAAGTTTTCAAAAATCACAAACTAAACATTCCAACAAGCACCATTGCTAAAGTGGTTAACTTTGAAAATGTGAACTTGGACTTGAATATTAGTTATTACAAACCATATACCAAACATCTATATAACCAGACATACAATATTTACATTGTTAGGACTAAATATTTGTTGCCATATTTATCACAAAAATTTCGGCCCGTTGTACTCTCCGGCCTTCTTCGAAAATGGTTGGAATGTCGAACTGAAACCATTAATTCGCTCGCTGGGGTAGACTGTTTTAGTTCCACAAGGACACATGGTACAGTGGATAAAGACGTTAGTTAGATCCAGTGACAGGACCCAAAATACCTGGTTAAGGCAGGGGAAACTTGAGAGAAGGAATTAACAGGATAATAACTGATAACTGACATTCATTAGAAAATGGCTTGTGGAAGTAAAACAGTCTACCCCAGCGAGCGAAATAAAGAGTTCAGTTCGACATTCCAACCACCTGAAGAAGGCCGGAGCGTAAAAAAGCCGAAAACGGTTGTGATATATATGGTAACAAAAGATGACGTCAATAGTCCGAACAATGTAAATAGTGTACATAATACTTCATCTCAGAAATATAGACAGATACTAAGACCACACATACGTAAAGATTTCAACGACCATCATAAAATTCGAGAAAATTTACATAAATTACTCCAAGTTAGATTATCTACCAACGCTAGATTTCAACCACCATCATAAAATTCGAGAAAATTTACATAAATCACTCCAAGTTAGATTATCTACCAACTCCAGATTTCAACCACCATCATAAAATTCGAGAAAATTTATATAAATCATTCCAAGTTAGATTATCTACCAACTCCAGCAATAAGGAAATATTTAATAATAATAAAATTAGATATATAAAAAATATTAGAATTAAGCAACTATAATGTAAACAATGTATTGGGGCCGAAACAGGTACCCATTTTGGATCGAACTGAATTATATTTGATTTTATTTATATATATATATTTTTTATTTATTTAATTATTTTTGATGAAATTTTCCTTTATTTTTATTATTCCCGATATTCAATTACATGAATTCCATTCGGAAAATATCCTCATCTTTGTTTCTATTATCACCGAAGAATAGTATAGTGAATTAACATACTAGTACGTGTATTTAGTGGTAAAATAATTTTGAATTCAATCTTAGAAATAGCTAGCAGTGATTAGACACAGTTAAATCTGGCGAAAAATAAAAGACCTTACAAAAAAAAGATAGATATTTAGTAGATACAAAGTAAATCAGTTCAAAATCCTTTACAGGTTACCAAATTGACAACACCTGAAGAATGCCGGGCAGCATAAAAGCCGAAACGTTGTAAGAATAAAAACACAGATGAGGATATTAGTACGAATGTGAATAATATCAATAACTCCTCATTCCGGATTCTATCATTTTTATTCGATTTTCTCATAAATTAACATTTTTTTTTATATCGAATTGTGAGCACTTTTTTTTTATGAATTGATCGTTTGCATTCCTTTTTCTGGATCAAATAAAATAGTGTTTTTTTCCCATACATCTATTATATAAAAGTTTTAGATACTATTGTTTCACAGAAGAAAACGAAAGAACAAAGAAAATGTAGTTTTAATGATTCATTCTGAAATTAGCTGTAGTAATGATTTTTAACAAAGATACACCTCAACTCAATAACAATCACATTTTCTGGGAATTGAGGCCAAATTCACAAATTTAATCTTTTTGCTAAGTTCTCGTTTTTTTTGTGTGTGTGTTTTTTTTTTAAAGACCCTTCTCTTCCAGACGCTATAGCTCCATGGAGGTGTGTATATATCTATATAAATAAAATTAATTTTTTGTGCATATCTAAAAATCCTGTGTTTATCAGTCTGTCTGTACATCTATAGGAAAAAAAATAACTTCAACGACCTTCATTAAATTTGGAATATAGATACTAGACATAAAAAGATTAACTAATGAGCTAAGTTTGATTTATTTTTCGAGGTGAAAGCAGGGGTTACATCCAACCGCTTTTTCAAAAATAAATGTATCCATGAATTTAAAAAACACATCTTTATGAAATTTGGAACATAGATTTCCAAAAATAAATTTAAAAAGTGCTAATGCATGGGTATATATTTTTTGATATTGCCCGCAGATCTCAAGCTTTCTCTTCGATTTAAATGAAATTTAAACGTTAATTAAATGACCAAAAATGGTGTTTATTCAAAAATATCAGCCAATTTCAATAATATTAAGACAAACTCATAAATAAAGGAAAATTTTGGGAAGCCCATAACTTTTATTTTTAACCTCTAAATATCACGGGGTTTTTTCCATAGGGATATATATTGTAATCACCTTGATATATTTTGAGATAACTCCCAATGAATTTTTATAAAGTCCGAAGATCGTTTGGGGGGATTTAAGCCCCTAAAAATCTAATCACAACCATTGGATTTTTATGAAATTTGAAAAGAGGTTATATGAATGAAACCTAAACATATATTCTAAATATATAACTTTTTTTTTTGTCTATGGTTCCAGTGTGCTCAAATCCATGTCTCAAAAATTGTTTCCATGGATTTAAATGAAATTTAAACCATACCATTTTTTCATTAAATTCATTTCATTTTTTCAATCCAATCATTTGTTTGAGACTGCAAATTTTGTTTCTTATAACACACAAATAGCTGCTGTTTTTAAATCTTATATAATGATCCAATTAATATGGATCCTAGTGTGAAATTTTTCCATAAATTTTGTCTCTTTTGGACTAAGGAGGCATCGTTTGAACCTATACGATAACTATTTAAAAATTTCATTAATATCCAACTTATTATTTATTTTTTTTCATAAAATCGTTTATCCTGTAATGACCAAACCTTTCTTTATTCTATATTGTTCAGATCTCTTTCTTGAAAAATGACAATTCAAATAATAATTAGGCTTCAATTCATTACTATAATGCCTCCCAAAAAGTTCCATTTGGACCACCTGAGAATTTTTAAATAGGAAAGAGAAAGATTTATAAACTGAAATTATCAATTGATCAATAAAGGATTAAAGAAAATGAAAGGCAAATACTTCACTTCTGAGCGTAACAGTCAAGAACAAGCGGATCTAAGATGGAGATTTTATGCTCATCCGGCTGCTGTTTCAAACAAAAACTCAAGAAGAAATGACAAAGAGAATTAAAATCGTTTTCGGACTTCAGCAGGAACAATCTTAAAATCAATAAAAAAGCTTCAGTCAGACGAAAAATTAAATGCTACACGGACTGAAAAAAAATGAAAAATTTTTATAAAGAAAAATTGAACCATTCTGGATACTCAAAGACTGCAAATGCCAAATTGTTCTGAAATTCCCGGATCAGATGAAGTTCAGAATAAATACTTGACAGAATGCAGCAACCAATAACTGGATATATTATAATAAAAAAAAAACATTACTCTGGTGGTAACATATTTTTATTAATTATGTTGTAATACAAATTAATTGAAATATTCGTATGTTATAGTTTTCCTCAATCTTTTATTTAGTTATATATTTTTAAATGGCTGTTAAATTTTGATTCAAAAATTGATTTAAATCATACATGGAATCGCCTATCACTTGACTTAAAATATTTTTTTTTCATCCTTTTTTCCTTTAAAGGAATTATATTTTTCTGATGTTGCTAAAAATCTTATAATTGCCTATCTCACATTGCGAATTTTTTTTATC
>CAHIKZ030001476.1:1382500-1427500 GCA_903632075.3 Acanthosepion pharaonis | reverse complement strand
TAAAATATATTTTAATTTTTTCAAATATATTCTAAATTTTTTTAAGTTTATAAAGCTAAAATAAATTTTTATTTTTTTTTATATTTATTATAATTATATATATAAGTTAAAATTAAATATAATATTTATTTGGAAAAATGATAATTTTTATTATATATCAATATATATTTATTGAATATTAAAAGCCAAAGATATATTTAATTTTTTTAAAAAAAAATCATTTGTATAATCTGAAATTTGAAAAAAAAAATTTTTATTTTTTTAATTTTTTTTGATTTTTTTTTTTTTAATAAAAATTTTGAAAAAATTTCAAACATAAATTTGAAAAATTTTTAATGTTTTTTTGAAAATTTTTTAATAAATAACATAAAAATAAATTAAAATAAATATATTTAAACTTATCTTTCTAAATAAATACTTTTTTTGATTCATTAATTTATTTAATGTTGTTTAAAATGAAAAAAGTTTCAATGGAATTTTTAAATAAATTTTTATAATTATTTTTGTCCTATTTATTTCATGTGAAAAAAAGAAAATTACTTCACGCCAAAAAAAATTATTTTTTAAAAATTTCTGAAAAAATCCAATAATGACCATGAAAATTACATTTTATTTATTAAAACAATTAATTGTTTTTATTTCAAAAAATTTTATATTGGAAAAACATATATAATTAATTTTTTTTTTTTCATAATTTTTTTTATTTTTTAGTTCTCAAATTTTATATTCAATAAAAATATTTTAAATTTTAAAAAACAGTTATGGTTATTTTTTAAGATTTTGAATTCTATATGAAATTTAATTTTGTGTTGTTAGTAATCCAAAAAAATTTATCATAAATGTTTTTTATCTTGTTTTATTAAAACTATATTTTATATTTTGTTTTTATATATATTTAAATTTTCCCTGATTAAAAAATCGTTTTTGAAATATTTATATTATTAAACAACTATATATTTTTTTTTTATAAATATTTATAAAAATATATTTAATAAAGAAAAGAATTTCTTTATATCCATTTTAAAAATAAAAATTTTTTCATTAAATTGCATATATTCGAAAAATATATATTTATAGAAATATAAAACAATTAATTTTCAAATGTTTTTTTTTCTTTTTTTTTTTATTTAAATTTATGAATTTCCTGTTTATATTTTAAATATCTTTTTTTATCTTCCCAAATAAATATATGAAATCTTTTTCATTTCATTTCAATCAACATATTCCTTCCAATCAAAAAAAGGAGTTCAATTTTTGATATTATCTATATATACAAATTATCAAATTTATATTTACAAATAAATAAAAATATATATTTATATTTATATATATTTTATATATTTATTTATAATTTGATGGTGATTCAATTTATTAACACTTTGAATTTTGATTTTGATATTAAAAAATAAAATTTTTTTTAAAATTGAATTTTAATTTTTACATTTATTTAAAATTTATATTTTATATAAAATTTATTTAAAAATTTATTATTAATATATATATATTTTTTATTTTTTATTTTCCATCATAAATTTTATTTATTTTTAAATAAATATAAATAAATTATATTTCAAATAAAAAATTTTAAAAAAAAAACAAATATTTTAAATTAAATTATTTCTGAATAATTTTGTTCAATTATAAAACACTTTTTATTTATAATGTTTAATTTTTTTTTTAAATTTGTTTATTGTAAGACAAGTGGACTGTACTTGAAATTTATTTTTGTTAAATCTTTTTTAGATATATATATTCAAATTTTATTTGTTTAATTTTATTTGATTTTTTTGTTTTTTCAATTTTTTTTTATTTATGATTCATTTAAGAAATAATAACAAAAAATTGGTTTTGATGTTTTTTTATTAACCAATAAAATAATTTTTTATTAATTTGCTAAATTTTAAAAAATAAAAATCATTTAAAAAAAATATTTTTTAAAATTTTTATTTTTTACAAATTTTTTTAAACTTTAATTTTTTATTTTATTTATTTTTTTTGAATTTTTCAATATAAATATTCTATTTATTTTATTTTATATTTTGAAATATATTTTTTTTTGTTTTTCTTTCAATAATTTTTTTTTTTTTGACGTTTAGATTTTGGAAAAATATATAATTTAAAAAAAATTAATTTTAAAATATTTAAAATTAATTTTATCATTATTTTTCATTTTATTTTTTTTTTTGTGAACAAATGAATAATAAGAAAATTTTTAAATGGTTGTGTTTTTAAAAAATTTTATTTAATAAAAAACATAATAAAAATATTAAAATTTTATTTTTTAAATTTGATTTATTGTCAAATTGAAATTTTTTTTTTCGGCATTTTTTATTTATAATCTTCCTTTTTAAATCATTTGTTGTAAATAAAAATTTTTTTTTTTAAAAATATTATTTTTGTAATTTTTTTTTTTTTGAAATATTTTTAAAATATATAAAATATATAAAAAACATTGCATCCATTAATAAAAGTTCAAAAAAAATTTAAAAATTTTTTTAAGGAATATTTTTTTGAAAAAAATTTAAATTGATTAAATTTTTTTCAAGGTTTTTTTAATCTCTATTTTTCCCTTTTTATTATTTATGAAAAATTTTTTGACAAATTGATGAATTTAAAATTTTTTGATGATAATTGAAAATCTCATTCACAATAATAAAATGTTAACAATGAATCAAATTCTTTTTTGCCCCAAATAACCTATTTTATTTCAAAAGAATAAATAAATAATTTATAAACCTTTTTCAAAAATTTTTTATATCTTCATAGTAGAATATATTGTTTATTTTATCAAAATTATTATATATTCCATAATTTTTTTCAAATAGATAATTAGAATATTATGTAAAATCATTAAAAAATATCAAGAACATTTTTATTTCGTAAAAAATTTCTAATTCAAAAATTTATTAACTATGTATTGAGGAAAAAAAATACCAACTCAATTTTCTTTTTTTTTTTATCTTGCTAAAAAAATTATTTAATTTAACTTTCAATTTTGTATAAACTCTATTAATTAAATTTTATTTTATATAATTATTTTCCTAATATTTTTATAGATATTTTTAGGTTTTATTTTAAATGGATGTTGTTTCCATTTTTATTTCTATAATTTTTATATGGTTTAAATGTAAAAATTTTTTTTGATAAAAATTCTAATAAATATGATTTTCTTATTTATAAAATATTATATATATATATTTTATAATCTATTTATAAGAAATTTCAAAAATTTTATAAATTTATATTTGTTTTATTAAATAAATTTTTTTTTGAATTTTCACGTTTTATATTTGATAAATGGAAATAAAAGATATATAGTCAATAAATTTTGGTAATTTTTGTATTAATTTTTATAAAAAAATATAATATTTAATAACAATAATATTATAAATATATAATTTTTCCTCATACTAACAATTTTATTTAATTATTAAAATAAATTTTTATTATTTTTTATTTAAAGGTTTTTTTTTTTAATAAATGTTGCAATTCATTAAAGATAATTATTTAAGATTTTACCTATTGTTTTCGAATGATTTTGATTGAAAAAATATTGTTTTTTTTTTTTAAGATTTTTTTTGTATAAAATTATATATATATTATTATTCATATATATGGACAAATATAAAATAATTTTTGAAATAAGTTGTTTTATTTATAATTATATATAAATATATTATTTAAATTTTAATGTGTTTATGGTTAAAAAATAAATTTTATAATTTTTATTTGGATATATTGATTTTATAATTTTTAAAACTTTATAGATTTTCTTTTATATAATAAAAATATAATTAATTTTCTGTTTTTAATGAAAAAAAAATTAAATTTGTAAAAATTTGAAAATGGTTTGTATTTATTTCATTTTAATTATTTTTTTTTTTTCAAACATTTAAAAAATTGTTTTTTTAATTTTTAAATTAAAATATATAAATAATTAAAAGTATAATTTAAAAAAAATTTAAATATAAATTTAAACAGGAAAATAAAAATATATTTATATATATATATATTATATTTTTTTCTATATTGAAAGTATTTCTTCAATAAACAAAGACTTTTTTAGAAAGAATTTTCTTTATTATTTTTATGTATTCAAATGTTTATTAATATTTTGATATATATATATTGACCAAATATATATATATATATATATATTCAATGAATATATTTAATATTTTGTATTCATTTTGTTTTAATTTTACCCTTTTGAATTGAAAAAAATTAATTTGAAAATAAGAAAAAAAATTAATTATATTTATTTTTTATAAATTTAAAAATTTTTTATTTCTGTATAAAATAAATATGATTAATTTATTCCAAGTAATGAAAATTTTTTTTAATTTTTTTTTAATTTACCAATTCAATTTTTATATTATGCATATATATATATCTATATAAATATATATAAATATATATATATATATTTTTATATATATAAATATTTTCTGTTGAATATAATAAAATAAATACTTCAAAAAAATATCTAATGTAATTTAATAAAAAAAAAATTTATATCCTTTATAATATATTATATGTAGAAAAAATATAAAATAGAATAAATATATATTTATATATATATCTATATATAATAAAAAAATAAATTATTATTTTATAAATTTTGTAATATTAATTGAAAAATAAATATATATAAGATTTATATATATATAATATTTAAATATATATATTTTTTTCATATATAAAAAAAAAAAATGTAAAAATAGACAAAAAAAATCATGATTTTTAAAAAAAAAATATATATATAAAAATTATTTAATATTTATTCAAAAATCCATATTTTTAAATAAAAAATAAAAATTTTTATACAATTTCTCATGCGATCTAATAATTTTTTTCTTTTCGGATGATAAATTATAAACTATCCGAATGTTCTTTTTTATCCGAGCGCTTTCGGCTATAAAATTTAGCCATTTTCAAGGATTGAATATTTTAACTGTTAAATAAGAAATAGTTTGTTGTATGTATGTTTTATAAAATGTTTTTTTTTTTCAAAACACGGTCAAGATATTGTGTCCATGTTCATAGTTAATATTATTAAGTGTTGTTTTTTTTTTTTTTTATTAATAAGGCTTCCATTATTTTTAGCCTTTTTTTTTTTTTTTCATAGATGATGCTATTATATTTGTGTTGTCAACAAATATGTTACGAATAGTGTCCGGTAGGTCTCCATGAATATTTAAATGAGATCTAATTGAGCTATGGTCAGAAAGGTGTAGAGTGAGTCTGCGTGTCAAACATGTTGTAGTGTGGCCTATATAATTATTTATTTACGAATTTTGATTGATCAGGAATACAATTCCTTAATGGGCATTTAAATTCGTAAATAATATTTGCCTATTTAATTTTGTTCTAAAATTAGTGAATTATTATTTTTAACTATAAGGTTAGAGGTTTTAAATTTTTTGTAATAAATAATTAATCTAAATTTTACTATTGTATAAATTGTTTTTTTTTTTCTTGTTCTTAATTCTTTTTTAATTCTTTTTTAAATTAATTCATTGAACTTTATTTTTTTTTTTATCAATTTTAAATATTATATGTTATAAATTTTAATATTGTTAAAAATATTTTTTTGATTAAATTATATGAAAACTTTTTAAAATTCTTGTAATATATAAATTTTTATATTTATTTAAATTTATCAATGTTTAAAAAAATATATATTATGAATAATTTTATAAATTGAAGAATATAATAAAAAAAAATCATCAAATTTTAAATTTAAGTTTTAAAAAAAATTTCATAAATATATATTTATATATTTTATATATATAATATATATATAAATATATATCATCATATTTTCATATAAAATATGGATAACATAATTTATTTATATTTTAAAAAATTTTGATATAAAAATATTTTTGATTTTTATTCATTTTAAAATAATTTTAAAATGATTTAAAAAAATATTAATCTTTCAATTTTTTTTATTAATCATTTATTTTTTCATTTTCTTTAATTAAATTCTTTAAATTTTTGATTATGAAAAATTAATTTTTAATATATATATTTATTTAAAAAATTTACAAAAAATTATAGTTTTTTCAAAAATATTTTACATTTTATAATAATATTTTTAAAATATTATTAATATAAATAATTTATTTATATATATATGTTATATATTATATATATATTATATTTTAAATATATTTATGTATATATGTAATAATGATATATTTATTTATTATAACTATTAAATATTAATAAAAATGTATTTTTTATATTATATAAATATGAAAAAATTATATATATAAATATAAATTAAATATATAAATTATATTATATATTTATATCTCCTTTGATATTATTTATTTTTAAGATGTAATATTATTGTAATCATATTTTGTTTTATTTTCATATTTAAAATTGTTTTTAATGAATTTTTATTTTAAAATTAAAAAAAAATTTGATAACAATTTTTTTTTGAAAATTTTTATAACCTTAAATATTTTTGAATAATTTAAAAAAAAAAATTTATTTAAAATTTTTTATTTATGATTTCTAATATATTTTTTTTTTTTTTAATATATCATTATATATATATATTATATATATATTTATATTAATCATATTATTTTTTAAATTATTGATAAATATATATAATTTTATAATTATTAAAATAAAAAATTTAATCAATATTTTTTTTTAAAAAAAATTGTAAAATTTTTAATTTTTTTATATAATTTAAATAAATATTTCATATATAAATATTTTTTTTTATTTATAACAATAATATTTTTTTTAAATTTTTAATTATCATTATTCATTTTTCATTGAAAATTGGATCTGTTGTAAAATGGCCAAAAATTTGTTTGTTGTTAAAAAAAAAAAATATCAAAAAAATAAAAAGAAAAAATTTTAATTAAATATTGATTTTATTTCACAATCAAATTATTAAATATTAAATAGAATGGACTTTAAATTAAAAAAAATTTCAAATAATATATAAATTTATTAAGAAAAAAAATTTTAGAAAAAAAATGTAAAAAAAATTTAATTTTTTGATTTTTTTTTATTTAAATTTTAATTTTTTTTTTTTTTAAAACAAAAAAAATAAATTTTAAATTTTGAAATCAATTTTCATTTTTTTTTTTTTTTTTCAAATTTTAGATATAAATGATATAAATTAAAAAATAATTTTTTTAAAATATTGTTTTTATATATGTATTAATTTTTAAAAAAAATTCATTATTTTTTTTTTTAATTTTTTTTTTTTAAAAAAAATCAATATATATTTTAAATTTAATATATATAAATATATTTATATATAAATTTTTTGTTATTTTTATGTTGAAATAAGATTTTTTTTTTTATTTATTTTTTTTTCATATGTTCTTTTTAAATAAATATTATCATAAAATAAATAAATAAATTTATTTCATTTTTTTTTAAAAAAAAAATTTTTTTTAAAAATTTAAAAATAAATTTTTAAAAAAATTCAATTTTGAAAAAAAAATCAAAATAAATTTATCTTTATTTTAAAAAATACATAAATTTAAAATTTCATTTATTTTTTTTAAAATTTATAAATTTTTTATTTATTTGAAAATAAAAAAATATTTTATTTTTGTTATTTACCTTCTAAAAAAAAAAAAATTTTTTTAAAATTATAATTATTTTAAATTTTTAATAAAAATTTTGAATTTAAAAAAGAAAAAAATAAATTTTTAAAAAAAAAATTTTTAAAAAAATTTTTTTATTTTTTATTTTTTTTTTTTTTTTTATTTTTTTCTTTTTTTTATATAAAATATATATAATATATATATAAATAAAATAAATATATATATATATTAATATACATTTTTTTTATTTTTCCTTTTTCAATTAACTTTTCATATAAAAAATAAATTTTTAAGTTCTTTGGAAAAAATCTAAATTGTTTTATTTTAATCCATTTTTTTTTTTTTTTCTTTCTTTTTTAATTTCATGCTTTTTTTAAAAATTTAAATATTGCAATATAAAATATTAAATCTATTGTATAAAGTTTTTTTTTAAATTAAAATAATTATAAATCATTATATAAAAATTATATATATTTTCTCAATTTTTAAAATTAAAACCTTTTTATTTTATTTAAATTTTTTTTTAAATTTATTTTAAAATTTCCTAATTTCAATGTCTCTTTTTTTTTTTTATGGATAATTTTCAAAACAATATAAAAAAATTTATTTTTTTTTTTCACTTTTTTTTTTTTCAAAAAAATTAAAAAAATCCTTTTTTTTTATTGATTTTTAAATTTTATGATCATTCATCTCATAAGTTAAATAAATATATATATAAATAAAATATATATAAAATTCCAACAAAATAAAAATTTTCAAAATTTCGAAAAAATATTTAAATTTTTCCAATATATTTTTAATTAATAAATAAAAATATAGATATATTTATATTGCATAAAATATTTGAATTTTAAAGTTTGTCTTATTTTTAAAAAAATTGTTATTTTTTTTTTTTTTTAAATTTAAATCCAAATAAAAAAAATCTGGAAAATCATAGATTTTTCAAATTCCAAAAAATTAATATATAAATTTATTTATTTTTTCGTTTTATTTCATTTTTTTGGATCATTAAATATTTTTTAGATTTTTTAAATTTAAAAAATTTTTTTTTTTTTCATTAAATTTTGAAAAATTTAATAAAAAATTTAAATAAATTTTGAATTTATGTTATATTGATAAAAATTGGAATTTTTCCTTTTAAAAAAAATTCTTTATTTTAAAAAAAATGAAAATTATTTTTTTTGTATATTTGAAAATTTTCTTTTCTTTTAAAACCATTATTTTTTTTTTTATTATGAAATAAATTCAATTTAAATCTAAAAATTTTAATAACACATTGTTTAACTTTTTTTTTTTTAAAAAAAAAAAACAAAAATAAATATATAAATAAAAAAAAACTTTTTTTAAATGAATTTTTTTTTTATAGATAAATAATGATATTTTAAATCAAAAAAAAATTTAATTTTTCAAATTTTTTGACAAAAATTATTTTTTATGTCATATATAATATAAAATTTTTATTTTTAAATTTATATATAAAAATTTTTCAAAAAAAAATTTTAAAAATAAAATAATTTTTAATAACTTAAGATATATATATTTATTTAAATTTATTTTTTTTTTTTTTTGAATTTTAAATTTAAATTTAATATATTTATTGAAAGGATATTTCAAGATAAAAATATTAATAATTTGTTTATATTTAAATTATTTATTTGAAATTTTTTTTTTTTTTTTTCAAAAATTTTATTTGTTTAAAAAAATATTTATTTTAATAATTTTTTTTTTAATAAAAAATTTTTTTTTTTTTTTTAATTTTTTTTTGATTTTTTTTTTGTTGATAATTCTTTAAAAATTTTTTAAAAAATTTTTTTTCAAAACAAATTTTAAAATTTATAAATATACATATATTTTTATATATAAATATATTAATTATATAAATTTTCATAAATAAAATTTATTAAAATTTATATATCATATAAATATAAATATAAATTTTATATTTATAAATTTTATGTTTTTTTAATAATATAATATAAAAATTGAAAATATTGATATATGTTTTATTTTTCTTTTTAATTTTTTATAAACTTAAATATATTTTTTATTCCCAAAATTTTTTAATAAAAAATTTTTGAAATTATTTTTCATTTATATATTTATATTATTTAATTATATATTTTCTATTTTTAAATTTCTTTTATATTTATATTTCTTTATTTATATTATATATATATATAGATATAAATATTATTTAAAATTTTAATGTTTTGTTCATTTTTTTTTAAAAAATCCAAATATGAAAATTAAATTTTTTTAAAAATTTATTTATATTTAAATAATTTATATTTAAAATTATAATATATTCTTATTAGTATTATAAAAATATTTTTTATAATGGTAAATATATATTATATATTGATATAAGATATTTTTTTATTTTATTTATTTTTCAATTTAGAAAATTAAATAATTTTTTTATCAGAAATATTGTAATCTATAATTTTAAATAATGTTTAATTTAAATTTTTTATTTTTAGTTATATAAAATTAAACTTTTCTAAAATTTTTATTTGAAAATATTATTTTTTGAAATTTAAATAAAAAATGGTTTTCAATTTTTTAAACGGTATATTTTTATATATTTTCTATGTTTATTTTATATATAAATATATATATATATATATAATATATATATATATATATATATATATATATATATTATATATAATATATAAATTTTATAAATCGGTGTAACAGCAAAATTGTCCAATTGTTAGATTAAACTTTGAACCATTGTATCTTAGAAATGATTAAAGATATCTGACTGGAATTCTCTGAGGTTTTTATAACTCTGTTGGACTCTACTTTGTGTAATAAGAATGTATAATTACACTCCAAGTTTAACAGAAGTATCATGATGAAATCGATCATAAATGAAAAATGACATGTTCATCATTAATTAATCATAGTTAAGGATCATAAGCTCATGAAGGATTGAAAATAAATATATAAATATATATATATATATATATATATATATATATATATATATATATATATATTATTCCAGGATCATTTTCCAACTTATTCAAGATGATCTTTGCCCTCTCTAACATTCTAACTTTCTGTGCTGGAGTAACAAGTTGCCTAACAGATTTCACATACGTTTACATTTTCAGGTCTTTTTTTCATTGCTTTTTGGTCTATCATAGCTGAAAATCCTCTCTCACATGCCAAACGTCTTTGTGATTGAGTTGGATCTTTTCTAATTGATCCCTTTAGATCTAAGTTGAAATGATGATCCCTCTTCCTGCTGTGACCTCCTGATCCAGTTTTCCTCTCTACTGTTCCCTCTTTTTAAACTTATTCACCATTCTCTTGATGGTTCTTGAATGGAATTTGAAGATGGAAGCCAGAGTATGAATGTTGGTACCATTACTGAAAGCCTGAATGATCATTTTTCTCTCACCATTGCTCAGTTGAGAAGATAGTGGGTCTGATGCAAAACAAATTTAACCTGTTCTCTTTTTAGCTGAATAACTCAAAGGGTTTTTCAGTGATTCTTTTACAAATGGTGTCAAGATGGCTAAACGTCTTATCTGAATATATATATATATATATATATATATATATATATTTGTGTAAATGTGTGTTTTGTTTGTATATGCTACTATTGTGAAATTATTTGCATCTTCAAAACACCATTCAAATTAATCATATGAAAAACCCCATTTAACAAAACCTTTATGTTTCATAAAAATATTCCATTTATATTTATAAATCAATAGTATAACCGATGCTATCAAAACAAAAATCCTTCAAATTGAAATGGATTTTTTAAAATTCATAAGGGTCAAATAAAATGTAAATTTTTATTAGACAGAAAATTTTCTCAACGAAATTAAAAAAAATTTATACATTTTTCCAAGGCATACCGATTAGTTTTTAAACATTTATTTATTTCGGAATAATCAAAAGAAATTTACGTCAATCCTGAATTAACATAAATCTATATTCAAGTATATTATTTATATTGGAATTTTTTTTAAAAATTTTCATGTAAAAAGTATTTTCGTTAAAAATAAAATCCAATTTTAATTTTTAAAGAATGATAATTTTCAAAATAATTCATTAAAATTTTATTTTTTTCTTTTTTGTTTCTTTAAAATTTCTCATGATTATATCTATTCCTGCCAATGTTTTTAATATTTATATTTGATTTATAAAATACAGGTTTATTTAAAAAAATAAAAATATTTCATTTAACATAATTAAAAATAAATAAGTATTTCATTGGCAGAATGTAATCTTTTGGAAATCTTGGATTTTCCATTTTTACTAATTTATTTTAATTCAAAAGTTAAAGGTTATTAAAAATTATCAAGCATAAAAATTCAAATAAATGCATATTTGAAAGGAGAAAAGATTTAAAAACGGAAATATTTCAAAAGAAATTATTTATTTAACAATTGTTTCCTTGTTTTAAATGTTTTTTAATTATATGATCATTTACATCATTTATAAATATCGAAAAATAAAATCTGCTGTTTCAAGCGATGATTATTTTATTATATTAAATATATGTTTTATTTAACTTTAAAAATGGTTTATATCTTTTTGAATGCTCTGTAACAACCTTTTGAAATTTCATATTTCTTTGTAAATAATTAACGAATATTTTTAAACCGGAATTATTATAAAAAATAATTTTTTGAATACCAAAAAAATGGTTCAAAATTAGAATCATCCGTTCAAAATTTTTACCGAATAGTCCAGTATTTTGTTACTATTTCATGTGATTACTTTTTGGACCTTTGTGCATTCTATCATGTGTTATGTTTTAATATCACCATTCAATCAAAAAGAAAAGAATTTCAAGGTTAATTGTTGACCAGTTCATTTAAACATTTACTACTTTTATTTAGTATATGGCAAAATATATTTTTAAACTTTTATTAGACAAAATTATTACTTCATGTTTAAGGAGATCATGAAATACTCATTTGTATGATTTCTAAAAAGTATAGATATATTTTTTGATTTAGAATGGAACTGAAACCCAAAGTAAAAAAGGAAAAAGAAGGGATAAAATCTAATCCTGTTCAAATGAACGGGGAGGAGGTGAACCAGACATAATCAACGAGAACCCATCTATTTAATAAGTTGAAAGAGAAAAAAATCAAAATTTCATATTCAGGCGCAGACTTTAGGTTCTGTATGTAGGTAGAAGTTTACTTTAAAATTTTCATAAAAACCAAACCCTAAACAAGGAAAGAAATATAAACTCCTGTTCAAATGAATGGCGAGTTGTTTCCAAACCGGACGGTTTGAACCTATCTACTCTTATAAGTTTAATAGAATAAAAAAATAAAATGAATTCATTTGAATTTACATTTATTAAAATATAGGAATGAAGTTGAAATTTATTTGTTAATTTTAAACAGACTTTTTTTAATGGATAAATCTTTTCCTCTAAAATGACCATTGAGGTTTATGAAGTGGGCGATAGGCAAAACTATCTTCTAAAATTATCTTCATCAGTGTCAAAATTGATTGTCCCGTCGTCGATCAATGAGAGTTGGTGATTTAATATTCTGAGACTTAATAATGTAATCGATTTTTCTTTTTATTCTTTTTTTAATTACAATGGCAAAAACGATCTTCAGTGATGCGCTACAATGGTTGTGAAAAAGAAATCAGTACACGTAAAACTCAACAACGTTCTACACAATGTGTAAAACATTGCGATACATACATGTATGGGTGTAGGTATGTGTGTGGTTCTTTTGTGTGTCAGTATATGTATGTAGTATGGATGTGTAATTGTATATGAATATGCGTGTGTGTCTGTGTGTGTCTAAAACTTTCTAAATTCTAAACTGGTTTATGAATCTAATAAATTAAACATATTCAGAAATCGTAAGTAGAACGTCAGAAAAAAAAAAATATTTTTAAGGCAAACGTTCTTATTACATAAAATCATGGTTTTTTAATGTTATCTGTATTTAATATATATATATATATATATATATATATATATATATATATATATATATATATATATATATATATATGTTTTCCAAATATATATATATATATATATATATATATATATATTTATATATTAAATTTTTTCGTTTCATTCGTCATTTCATCAAATGGCACATAAAAATTTAAGTTTGGGCAAAATCTATATAGAATCTATTTGAATTAAAACGTCTATTTCCCCTTTATATATTATAATACAGTTCAAAGGAATTAATAAGATATTTGGTATATATATATATTTGCATATTGCCGGAAGGTATTTATATAGTGCCGTCCATCCGCCTTAGGGGCTTTATTTTTATGGTTTTGTGTGGGTTTATTCCTATAGAATTTTAGTTCTGCCAAAAATTTCAACATGTTCAACAAACATTTTTAACCCATAGTTTTCTTTGTCTCATTTTATACCATGGCATGAAAAACATTAACCGGTGGGCCTTTGCCGCATTTTTAAATTTTTAACAATAAATTTCTCCTGTATTTTATTTTTTTTTCCGCATAGGTGCACGGTTATATATGTCGCCACGTAAAAACTGGTTTTTATCTGCTGATGGAGAGGCTTTATATTGGCAGGGGGAAAATTATTTTTCCGGCTTTTTTTTCGCATTGCTGCTAGCCAACATCAAACTAAAGTTTAGCGACAAGCATATATTTAAAAAAAAAAGACTAGACGCATTTTAACAGCCAAGATACACACACACACACACACACACACACACATATATATATATATATATATATATATATATATATATATATATATATATATATATATATATATATTTATATATATAAAAAATTATTTAAATTATGGAGTGTAAGTTTATAATAAATTTCTATTTAAGGACACGAACCTTCACCTTAAACTTCATAGAAATTATTTCTTTCCCTTCCTACAGGAATCGAGTCAGTATCTTTCATAATTGGATAATTAAAAATTCAAATGACGTGTGCTATAAACAGTTTAGAAAAAGAAATATTAAAAATGTTAGCAATTTTTCGATTTTGCTGAATTTTAAACTACAAACTTCGCATGACATTTCCCTCGAACGTCCATATCTGCAATGAAGCTTATCTTAAAATCCCCCTCTTGACGTCAAACACTACGAAATGGACGAAAAAAAAACAATTATTTTAATATATTTTATTGTTATATTAAACAATTATTATTATAAACAGAGCATTTATTTAAATAAACACGGATATATAAATAACATTATGAACTAAGTCTGACAATTATTTTAAATATATTTTATAGTTATAATTTTATTTTTATAGATACAAATATTTAAATAAATGCTTTATTATAATAAATAGTATTAATGAATGATTTACCGGCCTGAATGTCCGAGAAACTTCATAGAAAAAATGCATCCTCCAACAGAAATCAAACCTGTATCCTACACGGAAGCGTCATATAGACTTTGTCGGACTTTGTAGTGCCCCTGATATCTCTCTCTCTCTCTATCTATCTATCTATCTATCTATATATATATATATATATATATATATATATATATATATATATTGATAATAAAACTAATAATATTTAATATATATTAGTCGAGCTTTTGACCAAATGGAAGATCGATGAGAAAGATTTTAAAAATGAAAATTTTCAGTCATGTGTGTCTTTTTCTGAATAAGGTGAGAAATAAAAAATATGAAAAATTAACTGGAACTTTCTTTTCCGGGCATTTTATTTTATTTCTTTTGCTCCGCATGTGTTTACTGAAAAGATTTGATAATTTTGGATTATTTGTTTGCCACAATTGGGGTTATAGAGGCTTTTGAAAAGCATTTCTGTGGTAACCGTATTCTTTGTGTAAGCCTAAATTCCTGTTTACACCTAGAATATGTCAATCTATTTGAAAAATGTATTTTCAACCGGACTTCCGCCGTTCTTGTTGGCATTTAAAGGAAGGCATGAAAAGGACGCATCAAACGTTATCAATGTTATGGTACGCTTGGTCGAAATATCCTTTGATTGATATCTATATATATATATATATATATATAAGTTTTTTTATGGCACAAAATTTAACGATAGCTAGGAATAAGCAAAATTTATATGGCATTTTAAAAAGCTAAAAAACAACCGGTTTCGTCCCAGCCTTATCAAGTTTATTTCTGGGATAAAAAGCGTGTAAATTTAATTAATATTAATGATAACGAATGAAGGGGTGGGGGAAATGAATTTCAAGAAAGCTAGAATTCAATAACATTTAGACCCAGTAAGCATTCCCTCTGTTTACAGAGGGAAGGCCCACAGGATCTAATATACAAGGACTCTATAACCTTGAGGTGATATGAGGAGTGGGACCTAGATAAAATCGAAAAACGGCCGCCACTAAAATCAAAAACACAATTCCTTCTATTTATTACATGCTCAGCAATAGAAGAGCCAAAAGTATTGGTTAGTTGGCATTTCCCACTGGCATCCGGTTTAAAAAATCCTGGGTCGGTGGGGGTAAGTGTTGTTTTATTCTCAGATCCAAACGCTGGAACGTCCTCCCTATGTAAAAATCGATATATATATATATATATATATATATATATAAATATATATATATATATATATATATATATATAGCACATACACACGCATATATTCATTATATATATATATATATATATATATATATATATATATTTGTGCACATAAGCACCACTAATGTTTCATAACCCTCCCATATACATGTTGCCTCATTACGTGATATCTGTCCTCTTTTACTGTTGCGAATATTGGACGGTCTCCTCAAAGATGAAGAAGAGACTCGGGGCAACGGAGGTATGGTTCTACAGAAGGATGCTGAGGATATAATGGACTGAGCGTGTGAGCAACGATGAGCTTTTGGAGAGGATGAAAACAAGTAAGAAGCTTATACTTAACTTCAGAAAGAGGCAGCTGAAATTTCTGGGACACGTACTGAGAAAGAAGGGTTCGGAGAATCTGATGCTCACAGGGCGAATAGCAGGAGAGACAAGGGAAAGCATCGCGTGACATTCCAGGAGGGCTTAAGTAAGTGGATGGGAGAACAGGTTCTGGGGGAAGTAGTAAACGGACAAAACCTATTGAGAGCTGCAAGGGATAGGGAAAAGTGGAGAGCCACAGCCGCCTACGTCCTGAAGGGATAAAACAAATAAAATAAGAAGATATCATGTAAGAGTTTAGTGCTCTTTTCTTTATTTCTAACGATTTTTTCCCGTTTCATAATACTTTGCTTAGCTTTTGGAAGGCATCAGAATGTGTTATACACTAATGGTTTAATTTTAAACCGACAAAGATCGAGATAAGTGGGAAGCTGTCGGTAGACTTCATTTATCATGGATTTCTAATTGATACACATCTATTTTTACTCTTCTTGTGATGACATTGTCCAGCATTCACTGTCATATAGGAAGACCGATATTACGTAACAATTCAGCACTCTTTTTTTTTTTGTTGTTGTTTTTGGTGATAAGTTGTAAATTTTTGGAAAGTGTACATCTTCAACATATCCGGTACTAATTCTCTTTATTAACAGCATAGATTATTCTTGGAATATAAGTCTTCCAATGGTAGGACTTTAATTACGAATTGCTTGTCGCAGAGATTTCTTAGAACGCTGACTTTATATTATATATAGAACTTGTCTTGTGGACCTTCCCAACACTTTTCTCTGCTTCAGGTTTATTTGTAATTCGACTGATGGCATGTCTCGTAGGTGTAACTGTGTGAAACTTCCACCTGAACTGTTTTTGCTATTCAAATATGTTTTCAAACTTCCACTTTTATTTTCTTTAGGATAAATATCCTTTGTTCAAAGCCGAACCTAACTGCCGTCGTTAGATTTAATCGATTAAACCTGAAAAGAAATGAAAATTAACTTAGATATAAGCTGTTAAAATGTACATATATTTCTATGACGCTCTCTCTCTATATATATATCTTTTGTGTTCTTTGGTGTATGTGTCGACTGTGTGTGTGTGAATTTTAATTTGTAAAATGTTATTTATCAGAACAATTTTAAGAAAACCTGTTTTCTATCTAGAAAACAAATATATTTTTTAATAGGATAGTGGACTCCATTCTGACAAAGACTACAAATCGAAATATATTATTTAACCGACTAATTTTACCACAACTACAATTGAAATCAATTTACCTCAGCTTAACATAAAAATTGTTACAACTACCGTATTCGATTGCATTTAAGACGTACGGTGTATAAGACGCACCCCAATTTCAGCAGGGAAACTCAAGAAAAAAATTAGTAATTAATAAAATTGTTTAGGCTATATTTATGAGGTATTATTTTGGTTAAAGAAGCCATGATTAATAGGAAAAAAAGAGCACGAGCCTATAAAAACTTTCTTATATCCAAAGGTAAGAAAACAAAATAAAAATCAAGCAATTATTACAACTGAGAAAAACAATACAATTATCATTAAAATTTTATTCATCATGAAATCCATAAAATTCGTCGTCTTCCTTTTCAAAACTCTGATACTTATTTTCAATATTACTATCATCGTCATTAAATAATGCGTCATCTTCCGTTCCACTGAGAGCATTGCTAATGCCACACGTTTTAAAAATATTTCACAATTTCTGGTCTAATATTATCCCAAGCTTGGTTCATCCATTCCCAGACTTGTGCAATGCTGGGTCTTTTAATTCTTCCTGTAAGTGTAAGATCGTGATCCGACATTGCCATCCACGTGTTCCATTGCTCCATCATGTTTAAGTCTAAGCTAATAGCAGTTGTAGCCAGGTAGCTTATTTCGGCCGACTATTACTAACCTACGTATGGCATATAAAACACAGAGGAAGTTTAAAAATATATTTTTAGTAAAAAAAAAATGGGCCTTATATGCCATCAAATACGGTACTTCTAAAGAAATAAAGGAATTAATCGAAAACAAAATAATAAGCTAAAACTTGGAGGAATTTACTTTATCATCTGTAATAATTGCCACAAAAAATAAATCAGAGAGACTTCAAGAAAAATATCATCAAGGAATTTAAATAGATGATTATATGAACGAAACTGCATATTTTACAAAATAACACACTCAATGTATAAGTTGATTACCACAATGAATGTGACGATAATGCTGATTTCAAAATTCGCTACTTTAATTAAAAGAGAAAAGAATTTACTTAGACGAAAGTGTTTTACTCTCCAGACCCTCTGCATTAAATTTATTTCCAGGTCCTGACAATATTTCTCCTTTCTTGTCGAAATTTCTATTATCACAATGTGGGAGAATTTAATAATGAGAGTGATAAAACATAAACAAAAAGAAAAAGAAACTAAAGGAAATCTGCTAGACCATATACCCAAAACACAATTTTAAAAAAAATAAATTTAAAAGTTTAAATTTTCAGCGCCCCCACTGCGTCATACGTACGTGGACTTAACATATACATCACTTTAGTCCGATGAAGTCCTAAAGGAGGAAATGTATCACACGACAAATTATTTCCATATTGACATTGATTTTCCTAATATATATAAGACGGCTCCGTGGAGGATACAGGTTCGATTCCTGTCAAAGGACATATATTTTCTATGAAATTTCTCGGATACTCAGGCCGGTAAATGTAGTTAATACTGTTTATAATAACGTATAAACAATAAATATATTAAAATAATTGTCGAACTTAATTCATTTCATAATATATATGTAAATATTCTCAGATGGAGCCTATATGTAGAAAAGACAAAAGGAAAATTATATTTAGTTTAGTGGGTTTTTTTTCATCTGCAGGAGTTGGCCCTATCATCCGCGTACATGGCAATATCAATGCTGAGATTTACAAAAGGCTTCTTCATGTGGTACCAAGATTACACCATAATCTTTATGAATATCCTATTTTCATGCAGGACAATGCACCTTGCCAAAAGAGACTCAGAAGGTTATGGCTTTTGTTTGAAGAAGAAGGAATCGCCCTTAATGAAGTGGCCAAATATAGAGCCAATGAAATTTTTTTTATTGTGAAAAAGTCTCCATCGAGTTTTTTTAACAATGTAAATTAAAAGTTTATGCAAATTATTAACATCGTTAAAACTTTTGTCCAGTAGCTTATTTCCTTTGTTCCATTTAAATCTTTATTTAATCGCTTTATATATATATATATATATATATATATATATATATATATATATATATATATATATATATAAATATATAAATATATAAAGAGAGAGAGAGAGAGAGAGAGAGAGAGAGAGAGAATGAATGAACAGTAATATTTATAATCCGCTGTTCTTATTAATTATTTTTTTTAAAAAAACAGGGCTCAATACAATATTGCAGAGCATAAATATTATAAATTTACTAATTTAAAAATATCGTTCCATTGCTATGCAGGAATTACCATGTTTCAAAAACAGAAACTAAAAACTTCAAATTTAATTATAGAATTAAATCAAAATCCCTAGTACTGTTTCATTTTAAAAATGAATTTTGAATAGATATTTTTTATTCAAAAATATATTCACAAGGGCCAAAAAGGGGATCGGGGAAAAGGACGGTCTTCTTCTTAATTCTAAAATTTTAGCTAGTCACAAACACCGACCCAAACATACCAACAATAGTCCTATCATAAAAAACAACACATTCTCTCCTACCTTTCTTAATACATCCAATCATAATACCTCAATGTCTCTATATCCGTCCTAACTAGTCCCCCATATGTACATTTCAAAGTCTGTAGGGGACCGAATAAAACAACAATTTAAAAAAACAATGATTATTTACAATATGAATTAATCCTATTTACATGAAAACAAAACAAAATAAAATAATTAAAAAAATTGAATGGATCTAAACATTTTCATTAACTGGATGTATTAAAATTTGGGGATTATAATAAATAAAAATAATCATCCATCCAAAAACACTCACACAAAGACGCACTCATTCACCAACAACAAAAATACGAAAACCCACACGCGAAAAATAAATAAAAAGGCATCCCGGCAACTAATAGAGAACTGGATATCACCAACCCCCTAACGAGGGATTTATGGGGAATTAAACTAAAATCTGAATAGGGACAGAAATAAAAATTTCATAATAATAATTCATTTCAATGAGCATACATACCTTAGTTAAATTAACCGGAAACAGGAATTTAAATATTCAAACTAAACCTAAACTAGCCTAATATCTGACGGGTTGCCTTATTCAATTAAGGTCAAAAAATCCTGTACAAAAAATCAAAGATAGCACTCCAGGTCATTTAAATTTCACTCTACGCAGTCGCACAAGATTTACCCACCTGTTGACGAAGAGTATAAAGACATTTCTGTCCCAATCTTGACTTTAAGCCAAGAAGAAAGTTAACTTCTCACCTCCATATAATCCCTTATGACGTGTCGACCTAAATCACGACTCTCATAAATATTGTCTATTATTTCCTAAGAACACATAAAAACAAAAATTCGTCAACGGCGGTGCCACATTGATACAAACAGAAGAATTAAAGAAAACATTGCAGCATGCGAACCATGAGGCCTTCAACGAACTTATAAACGGTTATATCACCTACAATGAAATAAAGCTTGACCCAGGGTGTCGACCTCCCCTCCAGAGCGTCGGCAGTTTGGAGATTTCTTCAATCCCGTTGAGCGAAGGTTTTTGGCTACCCAGACGGCCCCACGCATCACCAGCCAGGTGAGGGATGCCAAATGTTATTGAGATATTTCAACCCGGGCACCCAAGGCCAGACTGAGCGAGCCTCCTGCTTCGTAAGACCGAGCTCATCAATCAGATCATTATAAACGGACCCCCTGACTAACATTTGATATAATGCCCTACGAGACAACGCCTGGACGTTGGAGAGGCCATCCACGCCCGTAAGAGGCGTTTCAGAGCAAGACGACATTCACGTTAGAAGGAGAATTCGGCTCACATTTCTGATTGGGCCTCCTCCTCGCATTTTGCAAATTTTCAAGAATGGGAAATTTCTTTTCTTAAAAATGTCCTTCCACACAAACGATCTTATGTGTCGAAAGATATATAAGACGAATCTTAACAATGCTTTTAATAAATAATTCGCTTAAAGATGGATTGAAGGCAACAGATCTCAACCAGATACCCAAGCAAAAAATGTCTTACAAGAAAAAGAAAGAAGAGCCTTACTAATAAAATTAGTCTGGCATACGGAAGTGAAAGTACCGAGAGTAGATAAATATCCATTGGGGATAGATTTTGAAACACATAAATTTTTTCCCCTTCAAGGAAAAAAATTCGCCCTTTTCCACAAATTAATTGAGATCTCTACTTCCCTTGTACCTCCGATCAATTCATTTCCAACTGAATATCAGGACCGAAACCATACGCCGAGTATCTTGACCGGCCCAACCGTCCAGTAGCAGTCCGGAAAGAGAAACTCCCTTCCACGCACCCAACTGAAGTCAACAGACTTATCGCGGTTGATCTTGGCCCCTGTCACCATCTCATAACCACTGATTTCTTTGAGAACTTCGTTAATCTCGTTTTTCCTACAAGAACCGAAACGTCGTCAACATTTGCAGAATAACTGGCCGAGATCGTAGCACCAGGTAGGGAAATTCCGCGTGAGACCGATTCGCCTTTAACTTTGCGAAGGAAAGGTTCCAACGCAAGAACGTAAAGTTTAGGCGAATAGCGGACAACCTTGACGAATAGATCGAGACAATACGAAAGGTTCCTCTTAAAATTTATTTTCCCACCAGCGCATCGGGAGTCACATACAGAAGACGGATCCAGGAGCAAAAAGAAAGTATTCGAAACCGGCATCTATTGTTCTCAATTAATGTGTGTTTTTCCAATCGATTTTCAATACCTATCAAAGGCCTTTGGACTGATCCAAACTGAAACAGCGCGGCTTCACTGTCGACTTTCTCTGTGATCTAGCGGACCATATGAAGGTTGTCCTTTTAGTCCTGCCCTTCACAGAACATGTCTGGAACGGAGCCAATCAGACTAGACTGATGAAGCTGCAAACGGTTGGCTAAGATCTTTGCCAAAAATTTTAACTCTGTATTTAACATAATTAAAAATGAAAAGGTACCATCCCATCCCCAAAATTTTGTAAAATATTAAAATTTGATCACATCTTTTAGTGAAACGTTGAGGTATAGACGTCTGCTTCTTTTTTTTGTTGAAAATTAGTTAAAAAAAAAAACAAAAAACTGGCGACTGCCTTAGTAGATTTTTAGGAAGACAAGAAATTTTAGAATAACTTATTTAAATTTAAAAAATTTTTTTAAAAATATACATTCTTAATATTAATACTAAGGATTGGGTAAATTCATTCATTTTCAACAAGGGGTGGTACATATACATTCATTTTCACTATAACTATTGTATCAAAATATGATTTATGAAGTGAGGTTTTCTAATTATTTTAGGGCATTTTTTTGCCTGTTCAACAAATGATGATATCCGTTTAACGCATGTCGTCTGCTTTATTTTTTTTAAAAAGATTTTTAATTACTTTTTGTTTTGTCGTTAAATTTGTGATTATTTGTTTCCATTAAAAAAAATTTTGAATATGAGTATTCGTTTTAAAAATAAAAATTTTAAAATATAATTCCTAATTCTAATTACTAATAGACTATACTTGTTTTAAAACAAATAAATGTTTTAAATTACTTTTGAATTTAAAAATTATTATTAAAATATCAAATATAAATATGTGTTTTATTTTTTAGCTTTTTTATACATTATTTAAGAAAAATCTTTGACAATTTCGGCAAAGAATAGCTATTTCATATATTTTATTAGGAAAATTTTAATTTTTTAAACCTAAAATGTCATAAATGGATGTCTTGCGTAAAAATGTACTCATTTAATGACCTATCAATTTTTAGCATTTTTCAATAAATCTTTTTTATCTTTTTTTTTTTTTTATTAATTTTTTCACAGTAGGTATTTTATTGTGAAATTTAAATTAACAAAAATAAGCCCCTCAATATGTATATTTCTAAATGGCCCATGTCATTTGTTTACATAGAAATTATAAATATTTTTTAATTAGTAAATTTATAATATATATATATATATATATATATATATATATATATATGTATATATATATATATATATATATATATTTCTAGAAAAGAAAAAATTGGATTACCAACACAATTTAACAGAGAATGTCTCATATCGAGAATATTTCATTATGAACATGAAGAAAAATTAATTATTTTTAATAATATGTAGAAATTTCCACTTTTTACCTGAAGATGGTCAGTGATGATTTTTTTCCAGAAACACGTGTCGTAAAATTATGTAAAACAAAGCATAATATTTTTTTAGCTAAATAAATCCACATTACAACCAAAAACGTTAGCAGGCCTCTCTTCTCTTTTTTTAATATACTTTTCTCTCGTTGGAACCACTACAAAACTATTTCTTTATATATATATATATATATATATATATATATATATATATATATATATATGAGAGAGAGAGAGAGAGAGAGAAAATAGATGACAATTACAGTACAATATGTTAAGATTTCAATGTGAAAGACTTGAAAATGATACATTTGCTTTTGACAACTTATTTCTCATTTTTAGAAAGAAAGAAGGTTAGACAGGGCGAGGATCATCTCCAATAGGTTGGAAAATGATCCTGGAATAATATATATATATATATATATATATATAATATATATATATATATATTGTGTATGATACACCTAATTTACATAAGTGGAGTACCGACCATATAAATAATACTTGGTACCGGAAGACGACGGAAGATTAAAGAGATCGAATCCAGAGACTCTGCCTGACTGCGACTTAGTCAACCCATTCTGCAGGAACAGTCTTCCCAAGAATATACCAAAACTACCTGTAAATATTGTGTACCTTTTTTTTGTTCTGTTTCAATACATTTTGTTACGTACATTTTGTGTTGTATTATTATTATTCCATGCTTATTCAAGCTTCAACAATATATATATATATATATATATATTATCATTTTAAACGTTATTTTTAGTTGATAGTCAAATTTAAATAGACGCTCCGTTTATTTATTAAATAGGATATTTATTTATTTTTTGTACCGGTAGGATTCGAACCAATGTCCCTGTTGCTTAAAAGGTTTTAAAAACCCAGGAACGGGCCGAGAACTTTTTCACAACACCGTGTATACATACTTTTTATATATATATATATATATATATATATATATATATATATATATATATATATATATATATATATATATATATATATATATATATATATATATATATATATATATACTAGTTCAAAAAATTGTAATCACCGCCAGAATTACCATGGGATAAACTGGACAGAAGAGCGAAAAAAAAAATAAATGAGTTATGAATTCTTATAGTCATTGAAAAAGAATGAAATCAATTATCAAACTTATACTTTGTGAAACATTTGCAAACAAATGTCAACAATTTGTTCTGCAGTAATCAAGTCTAAAGGAGGATATTTTGACGCGAGTAAAATTTAATCATAATTTTCTTTTTTTTTGTCACAATAAAATTTCTACTAAAAATCATGTCTCGCTTTTCTAACCATGTATAATCATTTTCTGTTATTTAAAGTACAGAACAACTAATTTTGACCTATTTACAAATGGTTGGCCTCAAACATCTGAACTGTAGTGAATATATATATATATATATATATATATATATATGTATATGGTGGAATATCCCGTCGTATTCGATGTATGAGGGTCTAGTAGCTCAGTTCCTAGGGACTGTCAGCCAGCCACCAGCACATTATTTGATTATGGTGGTGAAGGCTTTGTGCAGAACCATCCACACTTTTTGAAGGGCCGAATACAGAGACCTGGTCGTTTGGGGACCAGAAGGTTTTGCATTTAGAGTTGTCCTTCTCCTAGACCAGTTGCCATCCAAGGCTATAGAACTGGTATTTACCCATAGCTGGGGGGAGAAGAAGATTCATACCTATTAGCAAGTATTATGATCATATGACTGGAATTCGAACTCAGCTTTCCGATTTTTCAATCCGAGCCGCTATCCACTACTCCGACGTGCCTTCTCTCTCTCTCTCTCTCTCTCTCTCTCATATATATATATATATATATATATATATATATATATATATATATATATATATATATATGTGTGTGTGTGTGTGTGTGTATGTCTGTGTGTTTTGTGTCTATGTTTGTGTGTGTGTCTGAATGCGTGTGTCTTTTTTTCAGGCGCATATATATATATATATATATATGTGTGTGTGTGTGTGTATGCATGGTGCGTGCGTGAAAATACATATTTGGATAAAATGTAAATACATAAATGCATATTGATTGATTGCATTTTATAAATGCACAGATATGTGGTTCTACTGAACGCATCAATATTGACAATTTGCATGTGATTGAATATCGATTAATTTGAAATTCATTAGACTAATTTCAGAGCAACGTATTTTGAGTTTTGATAACTTTTTCTCCTGTTCCTCATCTTGAAACTCTACCCCAAATCAAGACCGAACGAGGCCAGAAAAATAAGTTTTCAAGTAGTTTTTCCTCATAACTGTAATCATTTTATTTGCCAACGTACGAAGTATACATTGTTGATAGAATTTTATTTCAAACAAATAAAATTGATTTTCCATCACATGATGGTGTATTGAGAATCAAGATCACCTCAGAACTAATTAGCTGCTCGGCCCGGTGGGAATGATCAAAGTGTAGTACGCTGCCTTTGTGAGCTTCCGAGTCGGCGTCTGTCGAACTCTCTGCATTAGCAGAGAGGAACCCGGACGAAGCTTTGCCGAAGGGCAAGGTTTCGTTCGGGGAGGTAGACAGGCCCTGAATCCGTCTAGGCGGGTTCAAAAAGGCTATATTTTTGGCCGAGCCTACGGGCTCGGGGATACCCACATTAAACCGGCCTTTTGCCACATTCTATCCTCGTGGGTGGATTGATAAATACTAATTAGGATGTGTACAGATTGACTGATTACAGTCTCTGGAATTGCTAGTGTCATATTCTCATATTTACAATCGGGCGTCTCGGCGTGGTGTAATTGTTAGCAAGCTGGTCTTATTAAAACTGTTTACAACTGAATAGTGAGTTCGATCCTCACTGGGTGCATCATAATTTCGGCCATGTGCCACATCTAAGCCCTCGTTTAGAAAATCAATAATGGTGTAATGGTTAGAAAAAGTCCATAGCTAGATAGAATTATGACTGAAATTCCTGAGTTCGATCCTCACTGGGTCCCCATACTTTCGGCCTTGTTAACATCTAAATTATTAAAAAAAATTAGAGAGCAAAGAAGGCGGTGTAGTGCTTTTAAGCTTGTCTTTCTAGAACAATTTTTTTACTGAGCAGTGAGTTCGATCCTCACTGGGTGCCCCATACTTCCGGCTGTGTGCCGCATCTAAGCTACGCTTGGAAAATCTCTATTCTCATATTTACAAACACTGGTTTCATCTACTATTTGAGCATATGCTGCAGGTCCCTATTCGGATCTAACTGATGACACGTTGCTGTCCTATTACATATCTGTTCTTGGTAGGAGCCGAATGTCGAAAAGTTGTTATCAAAATGAATCACCTTTAGGGATCGAACACGTGATTACTAGGATAATTCACTAAGGACTTAATCTTGAAGGTATTTTTTAGGTTATACGCTACTTCTATCAAAACATGTCATCATATCGCGCGCATTTGGCTGCGCTACATGTGCCTGGTATACTTTTATATCCGAAGGGGTAAGACATGATGGGTACATTGGAATTCGCATATTTCTGCCCCAACGTCAGTTTTTTTGTTATGCTGACCTCTCAAGACAAGAAAATAAGAGTAACGTTCCCATGAATTTTAACTCAATTATTAATTATTATTTTTCCTTCTGCTTGCAACTTAATTTATAAAGAAAAGATTGTACTGCGACAATCTTTGAAGTTGAGAAATCGTGACTGATTTGAAAATAAACGTTCAAATTTCTAGCATGAAAGCCAATGCTTTATCTTCTCAGCCACAAGTCTGATATTTTTGCCACTATTATTTCTTTTATGTGATTCAGATTGTGAGCGATCATGGCTCTCCACAACTTCATATCCTTTCTAGCTTTAAATAAGGTTTGTCTTCTGAATATTATTTTGAATCTCTCAAGCTTATTTTCCCGCTGAAATTGCAAAGGTGCCACCCATGATACCGACGGCACATTTGGATCTCATTGATGTTGACGCCAACTGTACAAATCAATGTTGTTTATGGAACAATGTTTTTGAATTGCTTACTCAAGACGACATCATTTGCCAGTATCAACTTTGACGAGTATCCTTCACATGATGGCCGTGTTTTTGTAACAGAACAATTTTGTTGTTTACCATGTTTCTTTTTTAAATAACCAAGTTTTTCGAAGAAACTTCTCGTTCTTGTCTTTTTCCTTACTTGCAACGTTATAATTTTCTTCTTCTTCTTCTTCTTCTTCTTCTTCTTCTTCTTCTTCTTCTTCTTCTTCTCTTTGTTTTATTCTCTTGCTCCTTCTCCTCCTCCTCCTCCTCTTCGCTCTTCTTCTTCTTCGTTTTCTTCTCCTGCTCCTTCATCTCTTCCCCCTCCTCCTCCCCCTCTTCTTCTTCTTCTTCACTTCTTTTTTTCTCCTCATCTTTTTCTTTTCCTTTGTCCTCTTTATTCTCCTCCTTTTCATCATCATCATCATCATCATCATCATCATCATCATCATCTCCACCACGCCACCACCAACAAAAACAACATCGTAGGCGATTTTTTTCGTCTTCTTCTTCTTCTTCTTCACTCGATCAGCACATTCGTCTCCCCCACAGCCAAAGCACCCCCTTCTTTCCTGTCAAACTCATTCCCATTCTTCCTCTTCCTCTTAATTACCTAGTCAAAGATGATTTGGAATATCGACCAAATGAAGCTGACGCTGTCACTCACGTAACTTTCTATCATATTTTGATTCGCCGGTAAAGGAATAATGTGGATCGATAACGTCCAATAAAGGTAAGCAGTGTAGCGCCGCTCATTTCCATCCCGCTTGCTCGTTTAGGTCGTGTTAGGTAACAAGGAACGTGCATCAACATATTGCCGTAGTTTTCATACTATATGATCACTATATCACGATATGATCACTGATCTAATCACAGCTTCGCTTCGCAAAACGAAGATCACAATCATATGATCACTATATGATTGCTATATGATATCACGATCATATGATCACTATATGATCACTGATCTAATCACAGCTTCGCTTCGCAAAATGAAGATCACAATCATATGATCACTATATGATTGCTATATGATATCACGATCATATGATCACTATATGATTGCTATATGATATCACAATCATATGATCACTATATGATCACTGATCTTTTTTTTATATCTTTTTTCAGATCACAATCATATAATCGCTATATGATCGCTATATGATATCACAATCATATGATCACTATATGATCATTATATCATCGCTATATCACTATACGATCAATGACTAGAGTAGGAAATAAGCGTTTCACATGCTGAATATTTCTGAAAGTCATATAAAAAACGACGATATGTCAATATAGACGAGGAAAGGGAAAAGTCTAGCCGATCCCAATAATATTGTTTAATAGGAAGAAATCACCAGAAGAGGTGAATTAATAATTCGGTCTGACCAAAGATAAAATTGCATATGCAGAAACGTGAATATATATGTAGGACACACCTCGAATTTAGTTCATTAAGTATTCCGTGTTTCAGGTGTGAATCAGCATTAAAGTGTAACAAAAAAAAAACAGTAACTATACAGGTGTACACAGGTGTACACAGGTGTAATCATTTTCATGTTTTTGAAAGGCAACATACCACAAACAATTTTACAGATGAAGACTGTATGAATCAGATAATCGGTTGTGTAAACTTATTAAGTTTTGGTGTCGGCATTTCAAGTATAGCCGGGTCACATGTGTAAAGGGCTTCTATTCTTGACCGCCCTCCCTCAGTTATTGACAATGTAATGTGGTTATCGTACAGAATGAGAAAAGCAGGCGACTAAATATCTCATGCGTCATATTATTGTTTACTAACCTCCAACCTTCGTTAATTAATGTCGGCCAGTATGATTATAGGGTTTCCTCGAATGTCGGTTCTATATTCTCGCGAGGGTCTATCCCTGGGGTAGGTGTTTATACATACTTTTTTCCTCCGACGCGTGCTTATCACAGGCGCAGCTGTCGGGGTCAGCTATTTGCATCTATAATGCGTGGAACTGCATTTGATGACCAGAAGGTCATCACATAGGTCAATGTGTCGATGCATCTTGCTTCTCTGAAGCATACTGATCACAAAATATATCCTGGCCACATCTGTTTTGAAAGGTAATTATACCGCAAACAATTTGGGGGTGGGGAAGATGATAATAGAGCGTGACCAGATACCACATTCTATCCTGCTATTAAATAACAGACACAGATATCATACTGATCAATATATGTCAATAATGTAAATGGATATAGTAGGCATTTACACTGCTATGAATGCGGTAGGTAAAGAATTGAAACTTGCGAAATAATAATGGCAATTTAATGTATGAGGCCATTAATATAGTTCATTTGATCTTCATGGGGATCCATAAATTGATGATTTTGTACCAGACTAATATAACGTAACTATTAATACACACACACACACACACACACACACACACACACACACACACAACATACACACACACATTTTATATATATATATATATATATATATATATATATATATATATATATATATATACTAAAAGAAAAGGAAGAGCAGTTTTTTAAATAGTCATTTAAATTTAAAAACATATTTTTTAAATTTAAAAAAGACACAGTCTGTACAAAATTAAAAACGGTAAACTTCCTCGACGTAACTCTGGATTTAATAAACAACCCCTGCCTACCTTATAGAAAACCTAACACTAATCCCTTGTATGTACACCCTAAGTCAAACCACTCTCCATCTATAATTAAACATATACCCTCATCAATAGAGAATAGAATCAGCATTAACTCCGCTAATAAAGAAATATTCCAACAACACAGTAATTTTTATAACGCAGCCCTAAAAAATAGTGGATACAAAAATGCTAACATCAATTATAGAAACAATTGTACTAACCAGAAGAAAAACAGGAAAAGAAAAATCATTTGGTATACTCCTCCGTTCAATCAAATGGTTAGTATTAAGCTAGGACATAAATTCCTAGCTTTAATTGAAAAACACTTTCCTACAAATAGTAGACTTAGTAAAATATTTAATAAAAACACCCTAAAATTAAGTTACAGTTGCACTGAAAATCTAGAAAGTATAATAAAAAAACACAATAATAAAATCCTGAATAAACCCCATGCCAGAATAGTATTAATAAAAACCCTACACTTAAATTAGACAAAAATAGTGAAAAATTATGTGATTGTAGAAACCCAGAAGACTTGCCCATTGGAAAATAAATGCCGCGTAGAATCTGTGGTATACCAATGTACTATCTCATCCACTGAGAGTCCTAATATGATATACATTGGGTCTACGAAGAATGAAGAATTTAAAATCAGGTGGAGGCAGCATAAGTGCTCCTTCAACAATATAAATAAAAGAAATCAGACATCTCTATCTAAATATTTTTGGCATTTGAAGGAAATGAATAAAACACCAAAAGTAAAATGAAAAATTATAAATAAAACTAGAACTTGTAAAACTTGGGATGACTCATACCCTTTATGCCTACATGAAAAACTACACGTTATTAAGTTTCTAAATAATAAAAATTTATTAAACAATAGACATGAGTTTTTGCCGACATCATCAAATTATCGCATTGAATAATTAGCATAAAAAGCAAACAAAAATAAAATAATAAATACAAATTTTAAACTCCATAGTCTAAATAAAAAGTTTAAAAGCCCTACCCAATTAAAAAAAAAAGAACCTTTATGAAGTCGTCAAGAAAACAAATGTTAGCGAATTATGACAGTTTTTTTTATACACAAAACCCTTTCAGGAAAAAAAAAATAAAATAAAAAATAAATCTCCATAGACTCTTAACCAGACTAGACGATGTCATCTTCCGCTTTGAATTTAGACACCCCAATCTTACCCTGACTTGATCTCTTTGAATGTAACTGAGATATAGATACAAATTATTAACCCTTACACCTCTTTCTTTTTTTAAATAATTGCTCTAGCCGTTACCATAGTAATTTTAATTTTAATAATGAATATCCTTATAAAAACGCGTAAATTTCAAGAATTAGTTATTCCAAAAAAAAAAAAAAAAATCCCTTGAATATGGAACAGAGCTTGGTACTTTAATTCAAATAATTATATTGAAGTTTTTGGCACTTGTTTTGAAACATGAGAACTGTTATGTAGCGATGGAATCATATTTTTGAATAAATAATTATATTTAGGCTCTACTTTTGTATCGAGCACTGTTTTTTTTAAATAATAAAAAAAAAATACTAAAGAACTTTTGGATTATTTACCTAACGAGTTCTTTCCTATTTTCTATATATTTTCACATAAGCACACACACATATAAAATATATATATATATATTTCCTCATCGGTAGCATATATATAATATTCAAGTGGTTCATGTTGACACTAGGACTCAATGTGCAACGCACAACACAGGCACACGCACCCACACCCAAACACCCCCCATATATATATATATATATATATATATATATATATATATATATATATATAAAAAAAACTAAATATGCATTTTTTCCTCGCAGGTAGTACAACTTAAATGTTTCATAGACTACGTAATCTTCAAAGTGACAACTGGAAATATAACTCAGCTCCTTAGTTAATATATAATATTTTAGTTATATTATTTTACATCGAGCACTATTTGCAGTCAATAAACAATATATATATATATATATATATATATATATATCCTCAGAAGGATATGTTCCAACAATGAAGAATTAAATAAACACATTGAAAATCTGGAGCATCAATTCACAACACGTGGCTATAAACAACACCTAATTAATCAGAGAACAAATCAATAAAGCAATTTCCACACCTAGAGAAGACACCCTAATGTACAAGATTAAAAATAAATCTAGCCGCATCCCTCTAGTAACCACTTTCAATCCCACTCTACCTCCACTATCCCAAATAATCAAACATCGCTGGGAAATACTACATCTCAAACCAGACCTAAAAAAAACTGTTTAAGGAACCCGGCCTTTTGCTTGCATATCGTAGACCTAAGAACCTAAAAATATAATCATAGGTAGTAACCACATTTCAGGGGACAAGGTAATCCGTAATAAACTAAGAACAAAAACAACAGGATTTTCCCAACCATGTAACAACAAAGAAGCTTATGTTGCAATCGTATTAAAAACACGAATTCATTCACTAGCTCAATGACTAAATCTACTTTCAAAATCTACCACGATTCTAACTGTAGAAGTCATAACATAATTTACCTCCTAGAATGCACACTATGCCAGAAACAATATGTAGGAAAATTTGAATGGCCCTTTCACTACAGAATTAATAATTATCGTAATCGAATTAAGTCAACTCCCCATGAAAAATTATTACCTGTAGAACAACATTTCCCCTGGAAAAACACGATTTCAAAACTCATGCCAAATTCACTATAATTGAGAGAATAGAAAAGTTCAGAGCAGATAACATTAGAAAGATTTTAGAGTCCCATGAAAATATGTGGATACAACGTCTAAAAATACAATATCAAGCCGGGCTAAACCATAAATTTAACAATATATAGATAGTAACAATATATAAGTCAACAAATCAAAACCTACCCACATTTCTCACCCACAAAGACAGACATGCTTACGGAGGTGTTGAGGCCTCACACTTATACACACACCCACACGATATATACACACACATCATACTCACTCATTCCCTAATGAGCCAAATGAAACACACACCTACAGCAATACACACGCTTACACATATCATACTCACTCACTCCCTAAGAACCAAATAACACACACACAAACACTAAACAGAGACACATCCCCTCACCAGGTCCAATAAAACTGTCAAACTGACCAGAGAAATTCAGAGAAACATGTATCTATCCAGCTCTTATCTCAAATAACAACTTAAAAGAGACTGTTTGACCAACACAAGGAATGTTAAAAGATTCATGTTAAAAAAGATAAAAAATAAAAAAAAAATTAAAAAACAAATGAAAACTAAACAAAAGTTCATTTTTCTCCATCAAGACATTCATTTCTGTAGTTTACAAACAGCTACCAGCAAATAGAAATATTTCTCCTCCTGATGATGGCCATTTCGGTCGAAACTAGTCGAGGAATCTAAATGGAATAATAATAATAAAAAAAAAACGAAAGAATATTAATCTACAACCCAGTGTGTCTAAAGATTTTAATTTTTTATTTTTTTATTGTTCAAATATATATATATATATATATATATATATATATATATATATATATATATATAACGCATTTACATGATGTAAATAGTATTCTCTCAGCATTAACTGTCTTAATCTTATTATTTCCGAATTTCAGGACAAAATCATCCAGGAGGTTCTTTGCCGAAATTGGCCGAAAATAAATGTGAAAATTTGATGAATGCCCCTCAATAGTTGTGCCTACAATCTTCATTTTTACTTTTGTTCATCCTCAAAAATGAATGAAAGTAAAAATTTTATGCTCTAGCCGCCAATCTCAGCGGACAGCGGCCATCTTGCTTACGCTTGAATGTTATCTTGAATGTTGCTTTTCACTTTTTGAACTGGTCTTGAATACCCTTGGCTGCTAAAACCTCGTCAAAGAGCCGGAATCGGAGAACAGAAAGATTCCTGTCTCTTTTAAAGATATTTCTGTGAAATAGAATTTAACAGCATCGGTCGGAATTTTAATTTCGTGCCTTGACCGCCTTTACCCGATAACTGGTAGTGTAAGCGCACCTCCAGAGAATTGTGTCGCCATTATAATGACTACTCTATTGTAATCCAATTCGTTATTCAAAGGAAAAATTTACATGTGCCTACTAAAAATTTCTGGTTTGAGGATCTTCCGGATTTTTATTTTAGAAGTTCTCCTTAGTCAGGCAGAGTCACTGTTTCGCTCACACCACTTGTGTTCATATACATCCTCATCATTATTGGGTTTGGTCGTAGCGTTGCTATCCTGCTGAGCATCTACCAATTCCCTCCACATATCCGTGGATGTAGTTATTAAAACGTAACGTGTCTACTCCTCTCCAGATCAAACTACAGACGATGTCCTCCAACTTGAAGGTTCTCTTTGGTCATGGGAACGTGGCTTTTGATTCCATCAAGTTACACCCCACTCCGTCCTTCCCGTTGACTTTAGTCTTAGGAAGCCCTTCGCTCATCGATGCCGTGTGATCAACGCTCTGATTACATCCATAGCTATAGAGCCCAGTGTGTTAGATGGACATTGACCCTACAAGAAGGTTCATCCGCCTTTTGACAGGAGTCTTTTTTTATCCTTCCTATCCTCCTTACCAGAAAAGCATGTTGAAAGAACCGGTTTAGTCGGCGCTGACCCAACCCTGAAGCATATAGTATTGGGTTACATGGTACCCACGATATATGTCAAGTGCATAAATAGTTGACCTTTAAATATTATTTTGGTTATTGATATTTTTTTGCCAAACATCAGTTAGTTGCTGTGTAAAACGAACGAGAACGTCCTTTCATAATTCCACTCATCATATGACATAAACAGTAAGTGCCATGTTTAATGGATGTCAGTTATCAGTTATCTCCTGTTAATTTTTTCTTTGGAAGTTCCCCGCTGCCTTAGCCGGGGATTGAACTCATACTCTTTTGGGTCTTGTCACTGGATCTAAATAACGCCTTTATTCACTGAGCCATGTGTCCTTGCACGTGGAACTAGAACAGTCTACCCCAGTGAGCGAAATAAAGGGTTCTATTCGACATTCCAACCACCTGAAGAAGGCCGAAGTGTACACCGGCCGAAACGTTGTAATAAATATGGCTACAAAGATGAGGATAATAGTCCGAATAATGTAAATAGTGTACATAATAACTATTCTCAGAAATATAAACAGATACTGAAAGGCCGAAACGTTGTAATAAATATGGCGACAAAGATGAGGACAATAGTCCGAATAATGTAAATAGTGTACATAATACCTCATCTCAAAAATATAGAGAGATACTGAAAGGCCGAAACGTTGTAATAAATATGGCGACCAAGATGAGGTTAAGAGTCCGAATAATGTAAATAATGTACATAATACCTCATCTATTCAATATTTTTACATTGAAGATATCATATTATTGGTTATAATATTCGAAAGGATTATGACATTTGGTTGAATAGCAGAATAGTTGATTTATTGGTCTCGGACATCATTTCTTAATTAGGTTGGCATCAGGCTAGTGGAGATGATGAGAATCGCAGCCGTCAGTCTCAAGAGATGCGCCTCCCGAACTGGCCCCAGTTCTCTTCAATCTTTACAACTATTACCTCGTTACTACCGACTTTCCAGTTTGTTGCAAGTCATCCTGAGTAGTCCCCGTTTTTAAGAACACTAGAGAATCTTCTGACCCCTTTAACTATCGCCTTGTTATTTACTATCGCTTTTCGACAAAGTGTTCGAATGGATAGAGGCTCGGGCTGAGGAATCGGAGAGTCGAGTTCGAATTCCCGTCGAATACACTACATTCACTTACGTTCTAATGCCCTTGGGAAAGGCGTGAATCCTCATCTTCTCCCCCCAGCTATGGGTAAATAGCAGGACAGACCGGGTTTTATAGCCTTTGATGGTAGCTGGTATACCGCAGAAAGAAATGGCAACCTACTGCGCGAAAAAAAATCTGCCTCATCAATCATATATCGAGAGATACTTGATCGCCTAAGCGTGTATCACGCATGGCACTGTAGAAAAACAAACAAACAAAAAACGAGGCTTTAATCAATACTGAAGTGGTTACCAATTTATCCGTGGGTAGTTAACATCTTAAGACGAACCTCAATTACCTTATTGAAAGAATACACATCTACCGTCGGGACATCTTCGAAACTATATCTGCTACCTTCATTCTGGTTCCAGAAACACATAGACATTTTTAAATGGACTATACATATATATATATATATATATATATATATATATATATATATATTGTCATCCATAGACAGTCTGTTTTGTTCTTTCACAGTTCATCATTGTAGCAAGATATCCGTTTACCTCAAGCCGAGATCGAAAATCTGGCATACGGCAAGGAGGAAGATGAATTTAGACGTATTTATTTTTAGGCAAACACGCCAGTGACCGGAGATCTCGATTTTCTTAACGAAGAGTCTTGCATTAGCAGCAGTAATAGTCACGGTTTAATATACATGTGCATGTGGCCGAGTGGTTAGAACGTTCGCATTCTGACCATGGGTTCGAATCTCACATCTTCCTGATGTTATCGGACTGGAAGCGTCGATCCCAGCGTGCGACAACTTTGGAAACTGTCCGAAAACCATACCAAGGGTTGACCCAAACCTTGTGAGTGAAATTGTGTAGACGGAACAGTTAGGGCTCGTCAATAGCACGAGGCCACAAGTCATTGTGACTGAGGGCTTGGTGTGCTGGCCTTGTTCAAATTGTTGATCATGCTAGATAATATGGGAAATCCCAGAAACTATAACTAATAATTTCATATATATATATATATATATATATATATATATATATATTTGTGTGTGTGTGTGTGTGTGTGTGTATATGTATGTATTTGTGTGTCTGTGTGTGTGTGTGATGAGCTGTGATACATCGAAACAGTCTTTCTGACTTTGATGACTATATGTATATATATATATATATATATATATATATATATATATATATATATATAAAAGTGAACATTGAAGTCAACGACAGGCTGTTTCATGCTAGACTCAATCGTCAAGCCAAGATTGTGTCTAACATGAAACAGACTGTCGCCTCTCAGTGTTGACTTCAATGTTCACTTTTATATTTACACAAACGCTCTATCTCTGATATTGAGCACTTTATCCCATAAATATAGCAAACCTTAAGACTATATTTCTTCATATATATATATATATATATATATATATATATAATGAAATTCTAGAAGCACATTGTCTGAAATAATGATAGAAATTGTGTTGAAATATAGAACTCAAAATATGTAATAATAGTTTCCACCTTTCAAAAGAATTTAGATTGTGCAGGAATTCATATCTTTAGTGCAATCAAACGTTTGTGAACAGGACAATAGATGAAGAAAATAAAATAAAAATACTTTTTTCGGAAGCAGTTATTAAGTTTTATGTCCGTTACTCACAGCATTGTTTCAAAGTGTGCTAGCTGGCTGGGCTAGCATCAATGTATACGTAGTTTTTGCTTATCTATCTTATGTTTTTTTTTCTTGTGACGTGAGCAGTAATTACGTGTTAGACAGCGGAAGTTTACTTCCCTCCTTTTCTTTTGATCACATGGACTAATTGTCATCATAATCACATAGGTAATATATTCTTTGCTTTGTGTCTGTTTGTTTAGCTGTTGTGATAACTGACAGACATTAATAACACAAGAAAATGAGAATGTCTCTAACGGGACTAACTAGATGAAGCCGTAGAAAATTCAAAAAATTCACATACTCGATCTTCCTGCCGGGAATGTGTTTTTTAGTACATTTGTTTATAGGTGTATATATTATTTTATTTTTTTAAACAACCCTGGAAATAATATGGATTGCTCCACTATGACTATAGTCCGGTAGTATATATATATCAAAGTTTAAATTATGTGACGATCAGTTTTCACTCAACAATTGAACATTCTTTCGTGCATGAAACTCAGAGTTTTGCTACCGTTGAGAAAGAATATATATATATATATATATATATATATATATATATATATATATATATATATATATATATATATATAGTGGCCATAAATATAAGAACGGAAACAACAAAGAACATAAATATGTGTATTACTTAAAAAGTAATGCATGATTAGCAATGAAATTTTTCCCGAATAAAGATTAGGGTGTAAGGCATAAATAATATACAAAGTTACAAAAATTTACATAATAGTTTTTTTAAAATAAAGATTAAATGGGACAAAGGAAATAAGTTACTGGGCAAAAGTTAAGGAACGATGTTAATAATTTGCATAAACATTTAATTTACATTGTTAAAAAACTCGATGGCGCTTTTCAACAATAAGTAAAAGTTCATTTATCATTAGGACTTTATTTTTAAGAAATATGGCAAATTCTACACGGAAAACGCTCTCTTTTGAATAAAAAAAACTCATTATCGCTAACTATCAAGAAAAAAAGTCAATTTCAGAAATTTCTGATATTGTTCATAGGTCTAAAAGTGTCGTTTATGGTGTAATTAACAGGTATAAAACCGATAAAACGTTAGATGCAAAATCAAAAACTGGCAGATCTCCAAAAACATCGCAAAGAGAAGATCGAAGAATTGTTAGAATATCTAAAAAAATGTTTTGAAACAGCTACATCAACTGCCCGTAAATTTAATGAAGGGACAGATAATAAGATCTCAAGGAAAACGGTTGCTCTCAGGTTAAAAAATGCAGGATTGCATGCCCGTATTCCAGCTTCGAAGCCTCTCATTTCAAAGCAAAACCAAAGGGCACGCCTGGAGCATGCGAGAGAACATGTTATTTGGACTGATGCACAATGAGATACAGTTCATTTTAGTGACGAGTCCAAGTTTATATATTTGGTTCTGAGGGCAAAACTTACGTAGAACAGGTGAAAGACTGTCTTCTCAATGTGTCAAGAAAACCGTTAAGTTTGGTGGCGGCAGTGTGATCGTGTGGGGAATGATTTCATCTGCAGGAGTTGGCCCTATCATCCGCGTACATGACAGTATCAATGCTGAGATTTACAAAAGGATTCTTCAGCAGCATGTGGTACCAAGATTACACCTTCATTTTTATGAATCTGCTATTTTCCTGCAGGACAATGCACCTTGCCACAAGGCTCAGAAGGTTATGGCTTTATTTGAAGAAGAAGAAATCACCCTAATGAAGTGGCCATCCCAGAGCCCCGACCTGAATCCAATAGAAAATGTTTGGAAGATAATTGGAGAAAGGGCTCAGAAAAGAAACCCAAAAAACCAGGATCACCTACAGGAGTTATTGAAAGACGAATGGGAGGGAATTACTGCTGATTTTTGCAAGAAATTAATTAGATCATGTGGTCGACGATGCAGAGAATTTATTGAAAATAAGTAGATGTTTACCAAATATTAAATTTTGTTGATATTTTGTACACAATCAAGTATTAACAAGGTCGTTCCTTAACTTTTGTCCAGTAGCTTATCTCCTTTGTTCCATTTAATCTTCATTTAAAAAAACAACTATTATGTAAATTTTTGTAAATTTGTATAATATTTATGCATTGCACACTAATATTTATTCGGTAAAAATTTAATTGATAATCATGCATTACTTTTTAAAAAAAAAACAAATATTTATGTTTTTCTTGTTTCAGTTACTTATATATATATAAGAGAAGAGAGAAGCCGCAAACGTGTTTGTTTATAATGTGGATTTTCAAATGCATATTATACATTATTATCCAAATTTGGCTACACGGGTTTCGGTCTTGCGGCCTTCATCAGGAAAATAATAGATATTTCCATATTTAAATTAAAAAAAATTAATTTTTCTTATGCTATTCGACGTTTAAAAGTTGTCTTTTTGTTAGACTTGTGGAGAAAATATTCTTCAGCATAAGGGGTATTAAAACAATGAGGATTGGCCAGAGAAAAGGCAAAAGAAAATCTTTGTTCTTATCTTTATATGATAAAAAGGAAAACTGAATAAAGAGAAAGAACAAAAAATATCAGCCAAACACACAATAAAACACAATAGTCAACACAAAACAACTACATGCGACATCAGCAAATACAGCGATAACAACACAACAGCGGAAAGAAATCTAATACAGACTACCACATACAAACACACACAAAAGGTAAGAATCTAATACATACTACAATATACAAACAGACCCACAAGGTAAGAACCCTAATACATAATAACACATACCAACACATCCACAAGGTAAGAACCCAAATACATACTAACACATAAAACAGACCCACAAGTTAAGAACCCTAATACATACTACAACATACAAACTCAACTACTAGATAAGAAACCTAATAAATACTACCATATACAAACACACCCAAAGTTAAGAAACCTAATAAATACTACCACATACAAACACATCCAAAAGTTAAGAAAACTAATACATACTAACACATACAAACACACCCACAAATTAAAACTAATACACACTACCACATAAAAATACACCCACAAGTTAAAAAATTTAATACATACTACAACATACTAACACACCCACAAGGTAGGAAATCTAATAAATACTACCACACACAAACACACCCACAAGTTAAGATGCCTAATACATACTACTTCATAAAATCACACCCAGAAAGTAAACAACCCTAATACATAATTCCACATAAAAACACAACCACAAGGTAAGAAATCTAATACCTACTCCCACATACAAACACACTCACAGGATTAGAACCCTAATACATATTACAACATACTAACTCACCCACAAGGAAAGAAACCTAATAAATACTACCACATGCAAACACATCCACAAGTTAAGAAACCTAATACCCACTACAACATGCAAACACATACACAACGTAAGAACCCTAATACACACTACTTCATAAAAACACACCCAGAAGGTAAGAAGCCTAATACATAATAGCCCATGCAAACACACCCACAAGATAAGAACCCTAATACATATTACAACATACAAACTCACCCACTAGGTAAGAAACTTAATAAATACTTCCACATACAAACACACCCACAAGTTAAGAACCATAATATATACAATTTCATAAAATCACACCCAGAAGGTAAGAACCCTATTAGATAATACCACATACAAATACACCCACAAGATTAGAACCCTAATACGTATTACAACATACAAACACACCCACAAGTTCAGAAACCTAATACCCACTGCCACATTCAAAAACACCCACAAGGTAAGAAACTTAATACATACTACTTCATAAAAACGCACCCACAAGTTAAGAACCCTAATACAGACTACCACATACAAACATACACCAATGTAAAACTCTACTACATACTACCTCAAACAAACACAACCACATAAGCTAAGAACCCTTATACTTACTACCACATACAAACGCACCCTCAATGTAAGTAATCTTATATATACTACGACATACAAACACACCCACAAGATAAGAACCTTAATACACACTACCACATGCAGACACACCGACAAGGTAAGAACCCTAATACACACTACCACGTACAAACACACCTACAAGGTAAGAACCCTAATATATACTACTAAATACAAACGCACTCACGTAACAAATACAATTACGAAAATACAATTAACAACACACAAACATATACAACATATCATCACACCGTAACACAGGCAGACAGTGGAGGGAACACATACACATTGACAAAAAAAATCACCTATCAACAAAAGAAGACTAAGAACTACGATCCAAATAAAGAAATACAATCAAAATTTCCCACAAATCTCTAATTAATCTCACACAGAAACAACATATCTAGAAACATCTTGAACATGTCCTATAACTAAAACAAACATATATATAGAGAGAGGGTCATTTAGAAATACCAAGGCCAATTTTATCAAGAAAAATTCTCACTGGCTAGAAATAAGTTAGAGGTAATCACCTTGAAAACCCGAAATGTGCAGGGAGATTTTATCTCCTAGAAAACCGGAAATTTGCAGAGAGAGATTATCTCCTAGAAAACCGGAAATGTGCAGTGAGAATTTTTCTCTTAGAAAACAGAAAAATTGCAGAGGGAGGTTATCTCCTAGAAAAACCGGAAATGTTCAGAGAGATTATCTCCTAGATAACCCGAAATGTAAAGAGAGATTATCTCCGAGATAACCCGAAATGTAAAGAGAGATTATCTCCTAGATAACGCGAAATGTAAAGAGAGATTATCTCCGAGATAACCCGAAATGTGCAGAGAGATTATCTCCTAGATAACCCGAAATGTAAAGAGAGAGTATCTCCTAGATAACCCGAAATGTGCAGAGAGATTATCTCCTAGATAACCCGAAATGTGCAGAGAGATTATCTCCTAGATAACCCGAAATGTAAAGAGAGATTGTCTCCTAGATAACCCGAAATGTAAAGAGAGATTATCTCCTAGATAACCCGAAATGTAAAGAGAGATTATCTCCGAGATAACCCGAAATGTGCAGAGATTATCTCCTAGATAACCCGAAATGTAAAGAGAGATTATCTCCTAGATAACGCGAAATGTAAAGAGAGATTATCACCGAGATAACCCGAAATGTGCAGAGAGATTATCTCCTAGATAACCCGAAATGTAAAGAGAGATTGTCTCCTAGATAACCCGAAATGTAAAGAGAGATTATCTCCTAGATAACCCGAAATGTGCAGAGAGATTATCTCCTAGATAACCCGAAATGTGCAGAGAGATTATCTCCTAGATAACTCGAAATGTAAAGAGAGATTATCTCCTAGATAACCCGAAATGTGCAGAGAGATTATCTCCTAGATAACCCGAAATGTGCAGAGAGATTATCTCCTAGATAACCCGAAATGTAAAGAGAGAGCGTATCTCATAGAAAACCCGGTATATTTGGACAGAAACCATCATTATTTTTTAGAAACCCTATTCTGAAGAAGAAGCCCTGTTTAGATGACACAAACCCCCAAATAATAAACATATCTCTATATGCACTTACAAAAGACATAAGCAACTTATTACAATTAGGGCTAAAATTCTGCTGTGTTCCGAAATTCAATATAATTCAGTGAGTTATGTACCATCCTTGATACACGCTTAGGCGATCATGTATCATTCAATACATTACTGACAAGTCAGAGTTTTTCTTTTGTAGGTTGTCATTTATTTCTGCAGTAGACCAGTTGCCAATCAAGTCTATAGAACTGGGCTCTTCTGCTATTTACCCATAGCTAGGGGAGGCGAAGAAGAAGAGGATTCATAACTTTCCCAAGGTTATTACCGCGTAATTGAATGTAATGGGTTCGACTGGAATTCGAACTCGGCTCTCCGATTCCTCAGTGCAAGCCGTTATACATTACTCTTCGAAAAGCAATATAGCAGACCGAAAAAAAGGACTTAGAGAATTTGAACGAAAGCTCGGACTAAAAGAAACATTTAATAATAATGAAAATATTACAGATGAATCATTAGTAAAAAATAAATCCAAATTCGTCCCAAACTAAAGCATTTATTACAAATGAGCTAAACATATTTTTTGGAAAACTCTGGAACCTCAACTTAGATGAAAAATCCAAACCACTTATCAACCTTACATACAAACAATGACTAGCCTTAGAGATCATCAGGAGAAATAACAACATAATTATAAAGGAAAAAGATAAAGGCACTGCTATAATGATTATAGGCAAAATATACTATAAAACAAAAACTCTAGAGGCACTAGGGGACAAGAACAACTATGAATGAATCGACACCAATATAGACAGAAATATTAGGTCAAACATTACAAAAATCTTCACAACATATAATAAGATATTAACAAAAACAGAAAGAGGATTTTATAATAAACGTCGTACCACAAACAAGCAATTTCTATGGACTACCAAAAATTCACAAATCGAGTGAAATAATAGAAGCTATCCTGGCACAAAAATCTGAATGTATTAACATCCCAAGCTCCAGTGACATTACATTCAGACCCATAGAAACAAGACCGGCCTTTCTAACTAGCTGACTCAGTAACTTAATAGAAACAATACAACAACCATTTACTAAATAGATTAAAAGCTACATCAGAGACGATATTCACTTCCTTAGCTCCATACCAACAAAAGTAGATTCGGGAACACTTATGGCAACGTTTGACATAAGTAGCCTATATAGCAACATACACCATGAATTAGGTAAGGAGGTAATCTCATTCGGGATTGAAAAAAACTCAGAAGCACTACATCCCAGATTCACTTAAGAATTCATTATTGATAGTATAGACCTATATATGGGGAAAATGTAAAAAAGTCCATCCCATATTCTCTAGCACGTAGGATTTTCACTATAGTGGCCGGCAAACATCTCCGAAAAAACAAACCCCACCATGATGATCTAAATAAAACTCTAAAAAAAAATAAAATAAAAATAATAACGAGGCTACTCTACAACACTTATAAACAAAAGTTTTGAACTAACAGAAAAAATACATTTAGACCAACTACAGGATCCAAAGAAACACAACATCGAACAAATTCTTGCATATGTCTCAACATACAGAAAGAACAATCCAGAACTA
>CAHIKZ030001476.1:1272500-1380000 GCA_903632075.3 Acanthosepion pharaonis | reverse complement strand
TAGTAAATAGGCAAACAGTACAATGCTTTCTAAGTATATCTGGGAAATTAAAAACAAAACTCACATCACACCAAAAATATCTTGGAAAATAAGGAAAGGATCATCAGCCTACAACAACCAATCAAAAACCTGCAAACTTTGCTTGGAGGAAAAAATAGCTATCATTACTTTCCCAGACCAAAATAAATTATTAAATAAAAGATCCGAGCTCATCTCAAAATGCAGACATGAAAACAAATTTTTACTACGTTACTTAGAAATCCAAAACGGAAAAAATAAAATAAAAATAAATAAATAAACAAATAAACAAAATAACAATTTAAATAAATAAATAAATAAACCAATCCCGATAAACTTACCGTTAGAAAAAACAAATAAAGATAATCAATCCAAATAAATACAAATTAAAAATTGTTCCCGCCAAAATAATAGTTAGAATAAACTACAACAATCAACCCCAAAATCGAACAAATAGCTTTAATTAAATTCTCAAACCAAAACAAAACTATTAAATAAGTGATATAAACAAACTTTTACTACGTTAATAAAAAAAACCGATTAAATTAAAATAAATAAATAAAAGAAAAGAAACAAAAAAAAAAAATAAATAAAAACAGGCAAAATAATTTAACCCAAATTAATAAATAAACGACTTCCGGTAAAATAAGCGCCATAATAGACTACCCACAATGCACCACTGACCCGTATATATATAAATAGCCGAGAAAAATAACAGCACTCGTGGCTTGACGATTGCATATAGCATGAAACAGACTGTCGTCTCTAAGTGTTGACTTCTATGTTCACTTATATATATATATATATATATATATATATATATATATATATATATATATATGAACCTTCACTGTATCCATATACACAGGAAAAATGTTTTTAGATGCATTTATACAAGATGTTGCTTTTTAAAGTACTAATTCACCATGGGGTTAAACTTTGAATACACAGCCAGATAAACGAGATGATAAAGTCATTCGAGACTCATTTTCAATTCATTAAATAGTATTAACCTTAGTAGGCCACTCGCTTATTTTAACAATGAAGTCCTCATTTCTATTTTAATTCAACCTATATTTATAATTTAAAAGAAAATTACGGTAATATCTACGTAAGTTAGCAATTGCTTTGGTTATATTTTTAGTAGCAGGTGTAGGCTTTAAGAAAGTTTTATTCAACTGAGAATACAAGATTCGCATATAGTGACCTTTTATAGTCCCAATAAATAGAAATAGCTCTCTCAAAGAGGAGAGTAACAAAACAAGGGGAGGCCACTGTAGATTATTCATAACAGGAGTGATTCCGTATTTTGAATGATGCAATTTACTTCGTCACATGTAAGAAAGAATTCTACTTTTTAAAACATTAAAATTAAAAACATCAAATGAATATAAACACGAAAGAAAAAAAAAGATAAAAAAATAAAGCGAATAATATTTTTTTTCGTTTCTGAAATTTTTATCCAAGATGTCATTAAATCAATTTGTAATTTTAAATTTTTATTAGTAGATTAAATGCTGTCAAACATCATTAATTTTTTTACTAATGAATATTTTTTTTTCAATTTCAGTTTAGTTATTGTTAATAGTAGCAATAGTAGTAGAACTATTTGCTTTTTATCTGCATAATTTTTTTTAAATGTCTCTGTAGTAGTAGTAGTAGTAGTAGACTTTTTTGAATTTATACAGTCAGCAAAAACGAATATATAGCTTTTTTTAAGTAATAATCCTACGTTATCTGACGTTAAACCATGAAATACATTACAAATGGCGTAAAAGCGGATAAGTAATTCTAGACACGATTTCACCCCATTCAACCTTGGTCCAGCCTTGATAAATTGACCCATTATTCATACTGGTGTGATGCTTCATTATTTTCCAAAATACCCTATTATAGCCTTTTAGGCCACTCGATTAAGATTGAATCTCTCATTTTATTTTCAATTCAACCTATATTTATAATTTTCTTGTCTCTTCACATTTTAAATGAGTGGGTCTTTCCGTAATGTTTTAGGCCAAATTATTATTATTATTATTATTTTCTTCCCCAAATTAGTTTTTTTTTTTTCCTTTGTATGTCTTTACGTCTTAAATTTGTTCATTTTACCTTTCTTTTAAATTTAAATGAACACCGACTGAATAGATTTCTATCTTTCATCTTAATTCCTCTTATCTGGCTTGAAGATCCTCTCTGAGGCGACATCAGGGGCAAATAATGCGTCGTCATATTTTGTTCATTTACATATAAGAGAAGGAAAAACTGTAAATGAAAAACGATTTCTCTTCATCTTCGAATTCCCCTCTCAACACCATTCACCCTTTCTTTCTGTCACCCTCTCTATATTCTCTTTCCTTTCCTTTTTCTTCTTCCTCTCGCTTTTCTCTTTCATTTCACCATTTTCTTTCTCTTTTCTTTCTTTCGTTTCTCATTCTTCTCTGTCTTTTCTTTCTCAGACCCCACCTCTCTCCTTTTCTTTTCCACTTCTTTTATGTTTTCCCTTTTCTTTCTTTTCTCTGTGTATCTTTTCATTGAAATAAAAAAAAGGTATTGCCAGGGGTCAGGAATTAAGACTAGCATTAGTAAGAGAATAACGTCATAATATGTATGAAGCAAATGCGATGTTGCTATGGAAATAGACTGAAAATCAGGAAGAAAGACATTATCAGTTTGAGGAATTAAACATTTTGTTACTGATAAGAATTTTATGTTTATAATAATGTAGGTCCTTTATCTTTATAAGAAGAAGACAAAAAACATTACAATAATTTTATTAGAGTCATATGTAATTTTGTGGAACCAAAGGCGCATCTATCACTTTAACTCGTAATCATATATGGCTGACTACACAGTAGATTAAAGAAAAAAAAAGTTGTTCCCTTCTATAGCAAATAAAAACACATGCAACAAAAATAACACAAGAAACATTTTGGGACTCGGCTGGTCTGTTCTATCGAATCCGCCATATTCACCTGAATTTTCCAGCAGTTCTTACAAAATAGGTAAAACTCTCAAGGTGGAGTAATGGATATCGGATTGAGGAATCGGAGAGCTGAGTTCGAATTCATCACATTCACTTGCTAATATCCTTGGCAAATGTATGTATCTTCTTTCGTTTTCCCTATTCTTTCTTTTGTGTATGTATGTTTTCATTGAAAATCAGAAAGAAAGGCATTGCCAGGGTTCAGAAATTAAGACTGACATTAGTAATAGAATAACGTCATAATATGAATGAAGCATTGTTTTTCATCTTTTGTTTTCTTTTCGTTTCTCACTCTCTCGCTAGGTTTTTTTTCCCAGTTCATAATTTTTCCCTATAGTATCTTTTTATTGAAGATCGTAAAGGAAATTATTATCAGTGGGTCCGTCTTAGTTGGCTGATGCATCATTCATTACTGGGAAATAAATAATTATTAAATATTATAAATATATTTATTGCTTTAAGCCCTTCCCCACCAAATATATATATATATATATATATATATATATATATATATATATATATATATATATATATATAAATTTTGTTTTGTATGTATAGGAAAAGTATATTCAGTATCACCATGGAGGAATCAACTGAGCGTAGTGACTGCCAGTTTCATGCTTCAGTGCCATCTTCAGACCAAGATGACATTGAAGCGTGAAACTGAATTACATATTACAGTATTAATTCCTGTGTCAACACTTGTACTATCTATCTATCTATCTATCTATCTATCTATCTATAAACAAGTTTTGTTAAATTCGATTGTTATGTTTATGGTCTGTTTATTTATTGATTTTTTTACATTTTTCTAATTTTCTATTGAAATATTGTATAAGATTGTTTCGATTCAGGGCTTTGGGTAGACGTCCTGTTTTCTCTTAAACAGGATAATACGTTTACTGGCATTTACGTTTGTGAAACTTAATAAAATAAAATAAAAAATTATCTCCCTTTTTTTTGCTCTAAACTTAGTCCCGCTTTGACGAGCAATCCACTGTCCGACCAGGCGGCCTTATACACAAACACCCCCACAAACTCTCTCTCTTTTCTCTCTCTCTCTCTCTCTCTCTCTCTATATATATATATATATATATATATATATATATATATATATATATATATATATATCAGGTGTAAAATGAAAAAATGTCCAAATCGCGTAAAAATTAAAATTGTCAAATTTTTAGATTAAGCTCTGAACCTTTACATCTTAGAAATGATTAAAGATATCTGATACTGGAGTTCTCTGAGGTTTGTATAACACTTTTGGGCTCTACTTTAAGTAATAAGAATGTATAATTACTCTCCAAGCTTAACAGAAAAAATCCTGATGAATTCGATCATAGACGAAAATGACATTGTTCATCATTAATTAATCATAGCTAAGGTTCGGAAGCTCATAAAATACTGAAATAAAATTCAAATACATACATATATATATATATATATATATATATATATATATATATATATATATATATATATATATATATATATATATATGTGTGTGTGTGTGTCGGTGTGTATGTATATTTTTGTGTGTGTGTGTGTGTGTGTATTATTCCAGGATCATTTTCCAACTTATTCGAGATGATCTTTTGCCCTCTCTAGCCTTCTAACCTTCTGTCCTGGAGTAAAAATGTATTTTCATCAGGTTTAAATACACGATTTCATTTTCAAAGAGGAAAATTGATCATATTGAAACTCCTCTCTCACATACCAAACGTCTTATGAATTGAGTTGAATCTTTTCTAATTGATCGCTTTAGATCTAAGTTGAAATGAGGATCTCTCCTCCTGTTGTGACCTCCTGATCCAGATTTCTTCTCTACTGTCCCTGTGTTAAAATCTTATTCACGGTTCTCTTGATGGTTCTTGAATGGACTTTGAAGATGGAAACCAGAGTATTCTGTATTTTCGTCTGCTCTTTTCTAGTTGCGTGATCCAAATAAATTCATTGGTGTTCGCTTAAAGTCAAAGAAACAATTAAACCACATGGCTGATCGATGTCATTGTCAAATCAATAGACGACATGTGTTGCATGTGTTTCACCTCAGATCATCACAGAATAGAATTTGCGCTTAGTGTGACATCAGAGTAATCAGGTGCATCGACGAGTTGGCCTAACAGATGACATCCTGGCCATCAAATGCATATTTATTCCTCCCAGTTTGTCAATACCTGCCTCAACAAATGAAAATCTGATGGGCACGTTGGGAAAGAATTGTATGACAGTGATATATATATATATATATATATATATATATATATATATATATATATATATATTAAACATGGACAAAGTCCGACAATTTATTTATTAAAGACATTTTTATGTTTAACGTTCTTTTTTTATAGATACAAGTATTTAAGTAAATGCTCTGTTTATAATAAACAGTATTAAATAACATTTACCGGCCTGAATGTCCGAGAAATTTTCATAGAAAATATTCGTCCTTTGACAGGATTCGAACCTGCATCCTATACGGAACCGTCATTTACGCTGACGTGCCTTAACCGTCTCGGACACAAAGGAGCGTTCGGTAGGCAAGGTCGAATTTACTGCTTATAAACTTCAATCTTCCATGAATCTCGTACATTCATAACTGCTCTGGCGTATCAAATGTAAACAAATGACGTCATATATTAAGAAATGAACAAAGTCCGACAATTTGTTTATTAAAGACATTTTTATGTTTAACGTTCTTTTTTATAGATACAAGTATTTAAGTAAATGCTCTGGTTATAATAAACAGTATTAAATAACATTTACCGGCCTGAATGTCCGAGAAATTTTCATAGAAAATATTCGTCCTTTTACATTGTGGCCTTCCTTCTGTAATACTGACTGGCATTCATTTTTGACACTTTTGGAAATATATTCAGATGTGTTGCGCTACAATCTCTGTTAATACCCGTGGAAATTTTATCAATAATGCGTTTCGGGTGATAATGACATAATGTTGATGTATTTTTGTTTACAGCATCTTTTACATATCATCTCACAGGGTCCTGAGTAAGATTTAATATAAGCCTTGAAATAAAGAGATCAATCTTTCATAGATTATAATTGTAAAAAGTCAAATCATTTCTACTTTCTATGACTTTTCATGTTTACGCAAACGTCAGGTGAAGAAATCCTAGAATTAATACTATAAAAAGGGGAGTACGTAAATTTTATAGAGCTTACAACAAGACAGGAGGATGAAAAACAAATGAAATAAATCGCTGTAAAAAGGTGAATCAAAAGAATAAAAATAAATAAACAAGAAAATAAGAAAAATAAAATGGCTGATGGTTTTCGATTCCTGCGCTTCCGAGACAATGAAGGCCAAGCCTGTAAATTATGTGCACAACGTTTAACAACAATAAATTAACCCTTTGAACCCTGAACACTACTTTACCAGTGATAGAGAAAAAAATGACTTAATGCTCAGTTACCGGTTCAACGGTGGGTAAACACTTGTAACTACTTTTATATCTACCGTGAAAAATGACATACCAATTATTTGCGAATATTTGACACAGGAATTCAGGCAAAAGTGTTAAAATTGTTTAGGAACGCCGGACTCAAAGGGCTAAGAACAGCCAGGGAATCTGTAGAGGAAAAAAATATGTAGCCAAGTGCAATTATATTAAGGTCCAGCAGCCATTCCTTTTGTGGCTATCTTTTTTTGAATTTCATAATATATATATATATATATATATATATATATATATATATATATCCACATCAAAATAAAAGATACACATTAAAACCAAAAACATTTGCGGTTTCTCTCATCATTTTCACACACACACACACACACACACACACACACACACACACACACACACACACACACACACACACATATATATATATATATATGAAAGAAGATAGACCGCAAACGTATTTTTGTTGAAATGTGGATTTTTAACATTATACTTTATTTTCCATAATTCTGCTACACGGGTTTCTGTTTTCGCGACCTTCTTCAAGCCTTTCTTTGACTTGTGTTAAGCGTTTATATATATATATATTGCATATAAATTCTCTTGTTAATATTTCGTTCTGTCACGTTGTACGACGTCACACACACACACACACACACACACACACACACACACACACACACACACACACACACACACACACACACACAAATACCCCCCACACGAAAAACACACAAACACACACAGCATACACACATAATGACCAAATACAGTAGTCAATTCTGTTATGCTAACATAGAAGATGGTCATGCGACCATAACGGTCGTGAAATATCATAATGCAATTCTATGACGTCATATTACGCGAAAAACGAAATATTAATAAGAGAACGATATGCAATATATATATATATATATATATATATATATATATATATATATATATATATATATATGAATTATTATCACCTGTCCAAGAAAGACATTTGAATCAGTACCACGCAAGAAATCCATTTTTACAATATATGGAAATATCTATTCTTTGCTTAGATCTCTAAACCAGTAGCAGAATTATGGAAAATAAAACAAAAAAAGCGTTTGTCGTTTGTCTTCTTTTTAAAATATACACTTTACTCTTGATGGAACAACTATAACCTCTTACCTACACACACACACACATATATATATGAAGAAATATAGTCTTAAGGTTTGCTATATTTATGGGATAAAGTGCTCAATATCAGAGATAGAGCGTGTGTAAATATAAAAGTGAACATTGAAGTCAGGCCACGATTGCGTCTAGCATGGAATAGCCTGTCGCTTATAAGTGTTGACATCAATGTTCACTTTTACACACAAACACGAACACACACACACACATATACAGATATATATATATATATATATATATATATATATATATATATATATATATAAATGTTATTTATTAAAAAAATATTTATAACATAAATATGTTATAAAATCACTACAAAAATAGCCATTTTGTTTCAACTTCCTCGGTGTCTTATCAAATGATGATGTTGAAGGTGATGTTCAGCATCATCACTTGAAACAAAATGGCTATTTTTGTAGTGATTTTATAACATATTTATGTTATAATTTTTTTTTATAAATAAACAATTATATCTGCTCTACTTTTGTATTGAGCACTCTTTTAAGAATAGTAATTGTTGGTTATTCATTCCATATAGGTATATATATATATATATATATATATATATATATATATATATATATATATATATATGAAATGGACATTCTGTTTCATACCTAAATGATTGCATTTAGGTATGATGATTGCATTTTCTGTTAATATGATAAAGTTTGCATTTAGCTATGCCACTGACAGACACTCTCTCTCTCTCTCTCTCTATATATATATATATATATATATATATATATATATATATATATATATTTATATATATATAATTATTTATTTAAAAATATGATTCCAAATCGCTACATAAGAGGTCTCATGTTTCAAAACTAGAGCCGAAAACTTCAATATAATCCTTTAAATTAAATTAAATTAAATTAAGTTCTTCCTATTTTCTCTATATTTTCACATATTATATATATATATATATATATATATATATATATATATATATATATATATATATATATATTTTCATTTCTAAAAGTCCTGTGGGCTGCTAACCGACAATTTCAAATAAGTTATCTGAATGTCCATTGTTTGATATAACTTAATTGGAAATCTATCCTAGGACTGATTGGAAAATACTTTCAGATGTTGGTCTCAGCTATGTTTAATCCTTGTTTGAATTGGTCATTTGATATTTTTTTTCTCTCTTTGTCTCTTCCCTAAAGTAACTATCCCCCTCTGACATTCTCTTTTGAATTCTTTCTTTTTTTTTATTTTTCTAATCGATGTTCTCCGCGGTATTTGAATGTTTAAAATGGAGTTAAATTTCATGTCTGATTCGTTCATCATCTTGACTACAATTAATCTTAATATTTAACGGCCATCGTGTTTTGTTTATTTTTTTATTTTGTTCTTTCCTTTTATACCCTATTTCAACCGGCTCCGAGTCTAGGGACAGTGCCCACCCTCCACTACCTGTTTAGACCTCTCCCTCTTAATATACTAGAAGGACAGTTAAGCTTGGTATCGTCTAAAATTCCTGTGGGACGTAGATCGACTTTCCAAATAAGCTATATGAGTGTCGATTCTTTGATATAATGTAACTGGAAGCCTGTTTTCTTTTTCTTGTAAAGTTCTTTCGGGGGTAGGTCATTGCTATTTTTAATTCTTTCATGTATTTCTAAAGGAGAACTTTACTTTAACTAAGTTAAAACTTAGTACCTCATCTTTTTAATAGGAGTCCATAGACTTTCCTGTCGTCCTGTCGTGGCTTTAGATATCTCCAAGGCATTTGACAGGGTTTGGTATTCTGGTCTTCTACATAAGCTCCAGGGACACAGTATTACTGGATGATTATTTGATTTAATCTAATCCTTCCTATCAAATGTTGAAATGGAGGTTGTTTTGAATGGGCTCGCTTCTAGATCATTTCATACGGATGCGGGTGTCCGAAGGTTCTATCCTGGGCCATCGCCTGTTTCTGATCTTCATTAATGATCTTCCTGATGTTGCAGTTCCAAAGTAGGCATTTATGCAGATGACACTACCATTTACCCTTGTCTCAATCGCAAATCCATCAGAACTGACAAAGTTAACCTGGCTGCTGCTCTTGAAAAGGGCTTCGAATCTGTGGTCAACGGAAGCAGAAAATGGGTTGTAAATGTTTATTTCTTCCATAACGAAATTGATCTCATTTAACCAGCATAGAGAGAGTTTCCTGCTCGTCATCAGCATGGCTGAATCCTGAAGAAAACTCACTGCGCCATTTTAACTTCACGTTTTCAACTGACTTGAAGTGGAACGACTGCATTGAATCAATAGCTGAATCTACTTTTCTTATCCGATTCCATCTTACACATTTACAAATCTAACATTCGCCCATGCATTGAATACTGTTGCCATATCTGGTCAGGTGCTTCCGCTATTCATCTTGAGGTTCTTGACAAAATCCAAAGAAAGATCTGCGATGTAATCCATCCTGACTTGGCATTTTCTCACAGACGTGATGTGGCTTTCCCCTGTCTTTTGTACAAATATTTTCATGGCCACTACTCGGTCGATTTTTTTTTCTCTGGTGCCTACATGAATTTAAGCGCGCTACTGGATTGTCATCTAGATTCCAGCCTTTTACTGTTGACATTGTTAAATGTAACCTCCACTTCTATGTCAACAGTTTCTTTTCTCGCACTTCTCGCCTGTGTTTCCGTTTCCTTGCTTCTCTGATAAATAAAACCTTAAAAAATTTAAATGCAAGCTTCTATCTTCTTGAACCCCTTTTATCTTTTATTCTCTCATCACACCTCTCACCTTCACTCTCTGTAACCACCTGTGTACTAGTAAAATTCTCGTTTTGCTTGGGTTGAAATGATTATATATATATATATATATATATATATATATATATATATATATAGCTTTAAAGAAAGTGGACGTCATATCTAAGGCACCATTCGGCCAACGGTTTGTCAAAGATGTTCGTTGGCAATATTTAATATAAATGAATACAAAGACAATAAAGACTGAGGAGGGAAGGGTGGAATTTGACTAAAAGACAAATTTTAATTATATTAATTAAAATTGAACGAGGGGGGATGTCAATAAATAGTTCCACAAGAGTATATAAAATAGGAAAAAGGGGAACTCACAGACCCTCCAGCAGACGTAAGGAACGTAAAAAGTCTTCCTTCTGTCTGCACAGACTGGTTTGATGCCACTTAATGTAAACGGCTTCAGAAACATGAAGATGATGTATAGAACGAACGCTCTGTAATACCGAAAATCATGTGTCTTCGTACTCAGCGGCACAAGCGTCATTGTCCAGCTAATGTTGCAAAATTGCTGATTCATGGACTGACTGAGTTGTTCTTATAGGCTGGCCGGAACTTCCTGAACGTACAAAAGCAGGAACATGCTGCGCCACCCTTGTCTCCAACCTTAGATTGGTACGTCCTATGTAAACCGCGTCGCAACGGCACTTAAATTCATAAACAACAGAATTTTTATGAAAATAGGACAGCCTATCTTTAGAAAAGGTTGGAAGCAGGGTTCTAGTATGAAATATATACATAAGGAGAAATATTTATTTAGGCAGCAATTCCTCATTTATACATGCTTCATTAAAGACAGAAAGTTACTGCGATTACGTTTTCATTTCTTGTGTTCGAACAAGTGTTTTTTTTTTGGGGGGGGGACACAGAGTGTGTAGAAACTGTACAAATATTCAGTAATTCCGAGAATTACAAAATATTTGGACAGTTTTTAGACACTTTGTCTTCAGAGATGAAATCACTTGTACGAACACAAGAACAATTAAATAAAAAGCTTAATCGCAGTACCTTGTCTGTCGTCTTTAATGAAACACACGCACACACACACACACACACACACACACACACACATATATATATATATATATATATTGAGTGTAAATAAATTACGGAATAATGAAGATGACAGATCTTATAACATCATATTTTTTTAAAGAAGACATTTCTGAATGCTCCAAATCGCAGTCTCGTTGCTTATTTCCCAGTCAAAACTCAATATAATTTAAACAAGAACTCTTTCTTTAAGTATTAGTTCCAGACGATAAAGTAACCGAGAGTTACGAGTACATATTTCTCGTTTAAATCTCGTTCCCTATGTGAACTCGTTAGATTGTTATTTTTTAATTCGCCTCCAAAATTTTATTTCCAAAAAATGATCAGTCTCTCCACATACATAATAGGCGATTAATTACTAACGATACCTGAGAGTTATGAAGAAATAGAGGTTTTTTTCGCCTTTCTTCTCAACAAGGAAGATTTGTTGGTGTTTATACACAATAGAATTCATTAAGGAACAATAGACAGCTTATTTCGTCGCGCATCGATGGTTGGCCGACGCTTATGTCTCGTTTTACTTGGTCCAAAGGCGTCCACTTTTTTTTGTTTTTGTTTTAGCTATCTATCGATCTCATTCTGTTCATATCTCAGCATTTTCATATCTATCTATCTATCTATCTATCTATCTATCTATCTATCTATCTATCTATCTATCTCAGCTTTTTCGTATCTATCTATCTATCTATCTATCTATCTATCTATCTATCTATCTATCTATCTATCTATCTATCTATCGGTCCTGCCGACAGGATATAGAGTACGCCAATTGAATCTTCTGTATCACCCCGTCATGAATGGTGTGGATGCTAGCGAGGTTCCGTTACGAACAGCCAATGTTTACTATTTATCTGTAATTTCAAGTATAATGGAGAATAATCATTTTACCTTAAATTCAAATATAAACCAGATCAATGTTATCTTTAGACTCAAGTATAAACCTGCTCAATGTTTACATGTGCACACAAGTATAAACCCGACCTATTTTTACATATATACACAATAAAAAATATAAATGGCAAGGCAGGTGAAAAACGAACTTGTCAAGCATAGTACAATGATAGTTGGACATATATATATATATATATATATATATAGGTTACCACAAAAAGCTCATTGTATTCAATTAAATACATTCATCTTAAATTGGAACGAAATTTTCCCGGGAACTCTCAGCGGAAATTAAGGCATAAACACTATTTACATTATTCGGACTATTGTCCTCATCTTTGTCGCTATATTTATTAAAACGTTTCGACCGTTGTACTCTCCGGCCTTCTTCAGGTGGTTTGAATTTCGAACTGAATCCTTTATTTCACTCACTAGAGTAGACACACACACACACACACACACACACACACACACACACACACACGCGCGCACGCACATATATATATATATATATATATATATATATATATATATATATAAACGACTGAAAAATTTATTTCGGTTGAGCTCCCTGGGGAGGAAGTATGAGTTTGTAAACAGTGGCTGTTACTGTTAATAATGCACGACTCCGTTGCAAAGCGAATCGAGTTCTCTCAGTCACTGTGTGTTTATCTAAAACCAAATTCTCTTAAATTTACCTTCATCCCTGACGCCAATTCAGCCTGTTTTTGATTCAAGCTAGAGGCAAGTGGACGTCTGGCCACAATGATGAGCTGTGATAAAACGAAACAGTCTGTCTGTGAATGACAATATATATATGTGTGTGTGTGTGTGTGCGTGTGAGTGTATTTGTGTGTGTTTATCTGTCTGTGTATATATATGCATGCACATTATAATATAAAGATACATAATTATTTAATATTATTATTAGAGTTTCGCGGTGAATGTAGATAACATGGCTGCCCAACAATTGGCCTCGACTTGGTCTGACCTTATCGAAAATATTGCAATGTGACAGAAGATATCCCAAGCTCGAAGAGAAATGCATTTCTCTCTTTTGATTTGTGTAGTGCATCTGTGCTAAGAAGGTAAATATGAGAGGACGAGAGGAGAGAGAGAGAGAGAGAGAAAGAGATGAGAAAGAAAAAGAAAAAGAAAAGAGAGAGAGAGAGAGAGAGAGAGAGAGAGACAGGTTGGAATTGATGAAGAGAGTATTGCTGAATTGTAGCGTTCCATGGGAGACTTTCATTCAGTCAGTAATTAAAATTGTTAGACAACAAAAATGCCAATTTTTATTGATGTGCACATCCAGCAGGTCGTTTGGAAAGTAACATCTTGTTTTGAAATATGTGATTCTGGAACCAATCAATTATTGTAAAATCAATAAAATCAATATTAAATCGAAGGAAATGCGACCTAAATTTTAGTTTAGTATTTCATCACTCAAATTGTATGTTACTAATATGTCTCGATGGAAGAAAATAACTTTGTTAAGCACCATATTTTACATTGTCTATTTCATATGTTTTTTTTTTTTTTTTTTATAAAGATGAGCAACGCAGACAACATTTGTGCTGTGTAGTCGGATTCTATGACAGTGAATAAATTCTTTCAATGGTTTTACGAATTTATAAAGAGTGTGGCTAAGTAAGATTTAATTTTTATGCCTTTCTCTGGAAGACTAAGATATTTAGATAAAGCTTTTTTTGAAAACATATGCGAACCATTGCCCCCATCAAAGCAAGGTTACCACAAAAAGCTCATTGTATTCAATTAAATACATTCATCTTAAATTAGAACGAAATTTTCACGGGAGCTCTCAGCAGAAATTAAGGCATAAACACTATTTACATTATTCGGACTATTGTCCTCATCTTTGTCGCCATATTTATTAAAACGTTTCGTTTGACATCGTTTGACATCCATTAATCATGGCATGTGGAACTAGAACAGTCTACACCAGTGATTGAAATAAAGGGTTCAGTTCGACATTCCAACCACCTGAAGAAGGCTGGAGCGTACAACGGCCGAAACGTTGTAATAAATATGATGACAAAGATGAGGACAATAGTCCGAATAACGTAAATAGTGTACATAATACCTCATCTCAGAAATATAGATAGATACTGAAGGGCTGAAACGTTGTAATAAATATGGCGACAAAGATGAGGACAATAGTCCGAATAATGTAAATATTGTACATAATACCTCATCTCAGAAATATACACAGATACTAAGGCTTAATCAGCAACCATTCGCAAGAGTCTAAGAATCAGGAAGAGCCTTGCTTCACTATATAGTTACGAACCAAAAAAGAAATTGGCAGTTTATTTTAAGAATAAAAGCTATGCTGATCAAGCCATAGCCAGTCAATCCCAACGCCAAAATGAGGACTTCAAACGGATAAGTTTTTTGGAGGCATCTCATGGAAGATGACAGCTGTTGTCACGTGTTAGTCAGAATTTCAATTGTTCACTTCCTGATAAACTTCGATCTAGAGAAAAAAAAATCAGTGACCAAATGTTAATATTAGGTTGGTGCAAAAATAATGTCGTTTTCTCACATATGTTATTTTATATATGATTTCTGAATTAATTCATTGATATATATAGCCATGTTATATATCATTCTGAAGCACGTTTTTCGCTCTATCGAATCGTGTTATTTGTTACCGTTTTCAATCTCTTCATTCATTTTTTGCAGGCTTTTCGACAGCATGGACAAAATTCAAATCCGCACGATTTTCTTCCAGTTCAAACTACGCCGAAAAGCTGCCGAGACAGCTCGTGATATCAATAATGCGTTTGGCCCAGGAACCACTAACGAACGTGTGGCACAAATTTCGCAATGGTGACGAGAGCCTCGAAGATGAAGACGGTCGCGTCCGGCCGACTGCGGTTGATAATGAACATTTGAAAACCTTAATTGAAGCCGATCCTCGCAAAACCACACGAGAAGTTGCTGTTGAACTCGAGGTCGACCACTCAACAGTCGTTTGCCATTTAAAGCAAATAGGGAAGTCAAAAAAGTTGGATAAATGGGTGCCGCATGAATTGAATGATAATCAAAAAAATCGTCGTTTTGAGGTGTCTTCTACGCTCCTTCTGCGCAACAAAAACGACCCATTTCTCGAGCGGATTGTAACGTGTGATGAGAAGTGGATCCTCTACGACAACCGGCGACGTTCGGCACAGTGGTTGGATGCCGGAGAAGCTCCACAACACTTCCCGAAGCCGAAATTGCACCAAAAAAAGGTTATGATGACTGTTTGGTGGTCTGCGGCCGGTCTGATCCATCACAGCTTCTTGAATCCGGGCGAAACGATTACGGCGGAGAAGTACTGCCGACAAATTGACGAAATGCATCAGAAGCTCCAACGTATGTGCCCGAGATTGGCCAATATGAAGGGACCAATTCTCCTCCATGATAACGCTCGCCCACATGTTGCTCAACTGACTCTGCAGAAGCTGAACGAATTGGGATACGAGACTCTGCCTCATCCGCCATATTCACCGGACCTCTCGCCCACCGATTATCACTTTTTCAAGCATCTCGACAACTTTCTGTGCGAAAAATGCTTCAAAAGCCGAGATGATGCCGAATCGGCCTTCAATGACTTCATCGCTTCCAGAACTCCGGATTTCTATGCTAATGGGATAAATAAACTTGTTTCTCGTTGGCAAAAATGTGTCGATTCTAATGGTTCTTATTTCGATTAATAGAGTTTATTATGAAAGGAGTTATGATCTTTTGAAGTTGAACGTCAAAAAACGACATTATTTTTGCACCAACCTAATATATTACATTGATTCTTTTAAACGAACTTTACGCGTCTTTATTTTGTCGTCTTCTTGAGAATGTGATATTATTTTTCCAAACAATTTTTGGTTGAATTTCTGAAATGGTTTTGAACATTTTATACATGCCCAGCCCAAAGCAATTACCTTTTTGCAGCAACAATACCACAAAACTGAAGAAGTCGTTGACGCTGTTCAAAATTTCGCTGTTTGTGTGGTGAAGCTGTTGCGATGCATTGGCTTTGGTAGGTAAGGTTGTATTTATTTTAGCTAAGGATCAGAAGCTCATGAAATATTGAAATAAATTTCAATATATAACTATTATTCGGGATTATTTTCCAACTTATACAAGATGATCTTCACCCTCTCTAACTTTCTAACTTTCTGTCCTGGAGTAACAACGTGCCTCATAGGTTTCACGTACGATTTCATTTTCAAGTGTTTTTCCACTTTTCTTTGGACTATCAAAACTGAAACTACTCTCTCACGCGCCAAATGTCTTATGAACTGAGTTGGATTTTTTTTAGCTCTAAGTTTAAGAGACTTTCTGAATGGCTGGAAAAGATTCCAGTAGACAATTGAACGGAACCACTGAAAACACTATCAAAGTTTGAGAAAGACAAAAAAATTGTTCTCACAAGTACACCCCAGACCTTACGAAGGGCTTTATCGATGTAATTTTTTTTTTGTCTGTGGAAAATGTCATGATGCCATTTCTAATCATAAGTCTCTGGGCGGGACACGGAAAATATGTGTACACACCAGAAGTCAAATGATAAAAGTAATAATAATAATTATAGTAATAATAATTTATATTGATTAATATCTTGTATTACAATATTACAATATTCCTTCCATTGTCAAGCACATGGGGAGTTCTGCAGGCAATTGAATTCACTATAGCATTTATTTATGCACACTCGTTAAAAATTTTAATTAATTAATTAAAGTTAAGTGTGTTATTAAAAAAAAAGAAAGGCATATTTATTTAATGACATCCCTGTGGTTGATGCTGCTAGCGAGTTTCTTTATATCTAGTTCCATCGATGTTAATGCTAGTCGAAGATCCCCTCTTTTCACAATGTCAAGTCTATTGGGAACTTTGGATAACAGTTGAGAAAAACGACTAAACCACGATGCAACAAGATGTTGGAAAAGCAATAACGTAGCAATTAATTTTAAACCTTAAGTATCGAAAATTCAGTGGAGGTTAAATATAAAAAGAAATAAAGAACCATTAATATATATATATATATATATATATATATATATATATATATATATATATCAATCTCTCTCTCTCTCTCTCTCTATATATATATATATATATATATATATATATATAATGGTTTTTACTCGCTTGCAAAAACCTCGGATAGCTCAACTTTACGTAGAACAAATCGGTACCCGAGGAAAAAAATGGGGAATAAAAAAGAAAGAAGCAAGAACATTAGACCAAGGCGAAAACAATCGTCCAGTGTTTAAGCTCCAAATCCAAAGAAAGAAAACCTCTAAAACGAGTAAAAAGACACCTATGTAAATTGCTTAATACACGAAGTAGAGCAAAACCTAAGATAATCCGAAGAAGCCGGCCAAACCTACCTAGGTTTCACCTAAACGGATCGTCAGGATGAGTAGGTTTTTCCCCCTTCTTTGTTGTTGAATAAAGTACGTAAACCCTACTCCTCGTTGTTTGAGTTTTATTTTATTATTATTATTATTATTATTATTATTATTATTATTATTATTATTGTCACGTGGTCATGATTGTTTTTGGTTTTAGCTATAAATTCTGTTTCATAATATTCCTTTTCGGTCGGCTTCACCTTGACGTTCCGTTTAGGTGAAACCTAGGTAGGTTTGCCTGGCTCCTTAGGATTATCTTTTATATATATATATATATATATAATAATAATAATAATATTTTTTGTTTAAAAATATGATTCCTTCGCTACATAAGAGGTCTCATGTTTTAAAACGAGAGCCGAAACCATCCCAATAATTATTAAAATTAAGCTGAATAGAGGTGTTTAGTCCCGTTTCATCTTCAAGCGAAATTTTAGGAATAAGCTATCTCTCGGTTTACGTGTGTTTTTAGGCACGGTCCGTTACCAAATTCGTTGTTGTGGGAGTGGCTAGACTATTTTCCTTCGGAAGTTGCTTTTCTTTTTTTGAAAGGAAATATTGTTGATTATATTTAGTAGGTTCTTTTCGAATTCCTGTAGGTTTTTGTTGTATGGTGCTACTTTCTTGTTTTTAAATCCGTAAACACGTGGATTAAAAACACCAATAACAACTTTGACATCACCATGGGATCTCTAGACTCTGCAGAATCTTCGGACCTTGTCGGTGTATTTATACTGTACAATCTAACCGTCCACCGTGAACTAGACATTGGGGACATCGGGCTATACAGAGATGACGGGCTCATGGTAGTGAGGAGCTCCACAAATTTTAAAACAGAGAAAATTAGAAAGATAATTTATAAAGAATTCGGGAAACTAATTTAAAAACAATAGTCAACACTAAATTAAAAAGAGTAAACTTCCTAGACGTAACCCTAGACTTAACGAACAACGTTCACCTACCTTACAGAAAACCTAATACTAATCCCCTGTATGTACACCCTAAGTCAAACCACCCTCCATCTATAATTAAGCATATACCCACATCAATAGAGAAAAGATTAAGTATGAACTCAGTAAATAAGGAAATATTCCGACAACACAATAGTTTTTATAACACAGCCCTGAAAAATAGCGGATACAAAAACGCTGACATAACCTATAGAAACGATAGTACCAATAATAAGAAAAACAGGAAAAGAAAGATCATCTGGTATATCCCTCCGTACAACCAAATAGTCAGCACCAAACTAGGCCATAAGTTCCTAGCTTTAATTGAAAAGCACTTTCCCACTAATAGCACACTTAGCGACATCTTTAACAAAAACACCTTGAGATTGAGTTACAGCTGCAATGAAAATATAGAAAGAATCATAAAAATACATAATAAGAAAATCCTAGAAAAACACGCAAACCAAAACAGTAATAAAACACATAAACTAAAATTAGATAAAAATAACGAAAAATTATGTGATTGTAGAAACCCTAAAAACTGCCCGTTGGAAAATAAATGCCTCACAAAATCTGTGGTATACCAATGCACTATCTCATCCATTGAGAGTCCTAACACTGATAGGATATACATAGGCTCAACGAAGAATAATTTTAAAATTAGATGGAGGCAACACAAGAGCTCCTTCAACAATATTCAAAATAGAAATCAGACATCTCTATCCCAATATTTCTGGCATCTAAAAGAAACGAATAAAACACCAAAAGTAAAATGGAAAATAGTAAATAAAACAAGAACTTGTAAAACCTGGGATGACCCATGCCGTTTAGGTTTACAGGAAAACCTACACATCATTAAATTTCTAAATAACGAAAAATTATTAAACCATATGCAGGTGTTAATGGTTTTTGCCGACACCAACAAACTTTCGCATTAAATAATTAGCATAAAAAAAATCCCATAGCTTAATAAAAGTCTCAAAAGCTTAGCCAAATCATTAAATAGGAAAAACCCTTTCTGTAGTCGTCAAAAAACGAAAAAAATAAAAAACAAATTGAAATTCAGTGCAATATGATTTGTATATAAAACACCCACTTGAATAAACAAATAAATAAATAGATAATCAGATAGACAATAATAAAACACAATCCTCCCGACACGTAACGACTTGTAGGCGCGCCATAAAAATATCCCTCACTAGGAACCAACTAAAGGATGACCGCAAACATTAGCCTTAAAATACCCTACCCAACCTTAGCAAAACCTCTCAGAAGATGATGAATCTATTGATAAGAATTAACTCTCTGACCACTTAACGAAGGAAAATAGTCTAGCCACTCCCACAATAACGAATTTTGTAACGGACCATGCCTAAAAACACACGTAAACCGAGAGATAGCTTATTCCTAAAATTTCGCTTGAAGATGAAACGGGACTAAACACCTCAATTCAACTTAATTTTAATAATTATTTGGATGGTTTCGGCTCTCGTTTTTGAAACATGAGAACTCTTATGTAGCGAAGGAATCATATTTTTAAACAAAAAAAAATATTATTATAATAAAGCTCTACTTCTGTATGGAGCACTGTCTTCTTAAAAAAAAAAACAAAAATACTAAGGAACCCCGGATTATGCACCCAACGTGTTCTTTTCTATTTTCTGCATTGAACAGGATTTTAATGCATATATTGTTTTCTAGCGATGGATGTCGCCAATAATCGCATTGATACTTCTGATTAATTCTATGTGTGATTATTCTTTGTATGTAAATCATATGCTGCCTAATGTTTTATGTTTATATATATACATATATATATATATATAAAGAGAGAGAGAGAGAGAAAGAGAGAGAGAGAGATACATACAAACAAACAGAGTGTAAATTACAGTAGAACTTTAATTTTTAATAATAAAAATCATTCTGAATTGGCTTTCTTCATGGAGTACCAAAATATCATTGCGCCTCTCCCCGTATTATATTTTGCCTGTTGCACCCCCCCCCCCGAAATATTACATGGAACCCTAGGGCTTATGTGCGCCACAGTTGACAACCCCTGATTTAGATTAATGGATATTTATTTGGAGTCTCTCAAAATTGGTATTTTTAGTATTTTCAGACTTTATTGGTTATTTTGAAAAGCAGCTGTTATATGTTAAGAATGTGTCATTCAAGAAAGACGGACTTGTGGAGATATATTTTCTGAAAAGTTTTCGTTCCAAGTCACTTCACTTAACCTTAATAAAAGAGTAATCAATAGATCTTTCTTAGGAAGAGCTTCGAGGTGGGGAATTTAATTTTTCGTCAACTCATAGTATGTGTCTGTGTGTGTGTGTGTGTGTGTGTGTGTGTGTCTGTGCATGTAAAGTGCACATATAGTTGAATCTGTGTCAATGATTTTTTGTCTGGGTGTGGGCGCTTCTCTGCGTTTAGGCGAGACGTTTTTGTGTTTATGTGCCTCTTCCTGTGTGTGCCAGGAAGAAATTCTCTATCTCTGTGTACAGACATTTCTGTATGTGTGTGCCATTGAGTGTATATTTATACATATGTGCGTGCATATCTGCATGTATGTATACCTTCCTTTCCATATTTGAGAAACTATATGCTTGTGTTTTTGTGTCTGCGTGTGTGTATGTGAGTTACAATGTGTCTTTATGGGTGTATGTATACGCAGACATTTGTGTGTGCCGGTAATTCTATTTGTCTGCTTGCGTATGTGTCTGTTTCTCTTTGCTTGTTTGGATGTGTGTGTATGACTCATGACAGCTGTAATTTTGATCGTCTGCTTCTCTTTTAATGTGATTGTGCGTGTGTACGTTTGTTCGTTTGAGCTCTTCTTTCAGTGTATTTATTTCCTTCTCTCTTTCTTTTGTTGTGGTTGTGGTATGTGTGGAGGTGAACTTAAATGCATACACGAGAATTTATTTGTTTCATTTTCTTTCAAAAACAAAACAAAATAAAAAAAAATCGATATAATCATTGAATTGAAGGAATGGAAATTGAATTACGAGGGCCGAATGCTGTGCAAGACGCGTGTCCAAGGAAAGTAAAACATTCATTTGTTCTATTGTCGATCACGCCTCAGTGAATAACATCCGCTGCAAATTGCGAGAAAGAACAGACAACAAATATATCAAAATAGTTTAATTTGTTGAGTCAAAACTGCATTTCATAAATAAAAGAAAAAAAAAACCCACAAAAAAGCCAGTTTTAACACGAGGCACGTAGATTTTAATGCTCACGTATGAGAAAGTGCTGAAAAATTCTCACCTTGAGTAAAAAGAATCCTACTGAAATGCTTGCTAATTTGGTTAGGTTTGAAGTGGATCTACCCAAGGACTTTTCAGTACCCCTATGTGTACCAAAATATATATATATATATATATATATATATATATATATATATATATATAGATGTGTGTGTGTGTGTGTGTGTGTGTGTGTGTGTGTGTGTGTGTGTGTGTGTGTGCGTGAATACTACCCAAATGCAAGTTAATTTGGTTAGGTGGATCTACCCAAGGACTTTTCAGTACCCCTATGTGTATATATATATATATATATATATATATATATATATATATATTTGTGTGTGTGTGTGTGTGTGTATGTATGTATGTGTGTGATTGTGTGTGGCTGTGTGTGTATGTGTGTGATTGTGTGTGGCTGTGTGTGTCTATGTGGGTGTGCTGGGCTGTATGTAAATTGTTTTCATATAGAGAGTATCTGTAGGGGAACAAAATTAATAAAAAGAAAACAAGACGAAAACCTATTCTTAGCCGACGGCTTTCGTCCTCTGGGGGACTTTATCAGGCCAAAGTTGTCTTGATAAAGCCATTTCGTCCTCTGAGGAGAGGACGAAATGGCTAAGAATAATTTTTTTCCTTATTGTATATTATTATATATATATATATATATATATATTATATAACCGGACAAGAACAAATGGTCTAAAATTCCACTGTCCGTAACATTTACTTTAAAAGAGAGCTTAATACAGATTAGAGCTAAATATTGATTGATTAAAATAAAAACATGTCAAAAATCGCTACACAACATCAATCGTGTTTCAACACTACAAATGTGTCTCTTCAGGCACTGGTCGGTTATGCGTTCGGTGATGATCGTTTCAAGTTGATAAATATCTGGGTCGACAATTATGATTATTGCACGCTGTTATGGGTCTCGGATGATCCATTTTTATACTGTATTTTTACTTAATGTAAGGATATTTTTTCTGTGCCAGTTATCAGTATACATCAAGTAAGACTAACTGATTATTATATTTTTCTTTCATTTTTTTCCAGATCCGTTATTCGTTAAAGTTGTTGCTTTTTCTTTTCTTTCATTACTTAAAATAGAGCAATCTTATATGCATAATAAATTAACTTATTTGAAGAGTCGGTTAGCAGCCCACAGAACTTTTAGAAAATACGATAATTATATATATATATATATATATATATATATATATATCTATATATATATATTTGGATTTGGAGAGAGAGAGAGAGAGAGAGAGAGAGAGAGAGAGGCATAGCTAAATGCAAACTTTATCATACCTAAATGCAATCGTTTAGGTATGGAACAGACTGTCGCCTCCGTGTGTTGACTTCATTTGATATATATACAGGGGCGGACTGAGCCATCGGTCCAATCGGACCTGGTTCGATGGCCCGCCACTGCAAGGGGCCCGCCTGACTCGGGCCCCCTTGTGTGTGTTTCTCATGACCGTGCGGACTGCCGGACACAAGTAAGGGCAGATCCGTGACCGTGCAAAAATGAAAATTTGGAGAAGAAAAAGTATCTTCGTTAGCAATCAAACTAAATTTGTGAAGAAAGAAAGAAAAACAAAAGAAAGTAAAAGAAAACGAAGAAACCTTACGAATGAACACAACAAAAAAAAAAAAAACTCTGTTTTTTGGGACTGGTAAGTTCAAACCTGGTTCCCAGCTAGACTGCAAGGCATAGGTTTATCCTTTTTGATTTGTCGCACCCGCACCACTTGCCTGGCCGAAAACACGCAATAAATTATTTTAATATTGTAAAAATATTCTGTTGACCATAAATCTGGCGCCTGTTGTCTGTGGTACCGGTCAAGTCTTAGCGAACTCTCTCCCATTCCCGTCACTCCCAAAAGACACTAAAATTTTCATATGATATTTAGAATTTCCAAAGAAAGGACACCTTATAAATTCCTGTCTGTTGCCATTGCCAAGCATTTCAGTAAGTTAAAAATATTGACTAATTATTTTGTTTACATCTGTAATTATGCTAATTTGTTACAAATATTGAGTAAATTTAAATTCGCATTATGTAATTTCTTAAGTCATTTTTTTTAAAATGCCAATAAGAGGGTTTAATGCGAATTCAAGCAAAATATTTAAAAATTTTTTTAATCAATATTGTTTTTAAATTGACGAAGGGGTTTAATAATAACAGTCAATTTATGCCAGTGAGTGCATTAGATCTTACCAAATTCTTCTCAATCATTGATATAATTTCAGTTGATAAGATATTTATACGTATATGTGCACTCACTGTGACTGTGCAATGTGCAATTGCAGTCGTGTCTCTTATCTTGTTTGCTCTTCAGACATTATTTTATAAGTATAGTCGCTGTGTTTTGGAAGTCTGTTTTTTAACTCCTTAGAAAAAAAATTAAAGAGAAAATTATTACTTAACTCATAGAGAACAAACTTCCAAATAAATAAATAGAACTATTATTTGTAAATACGTCCTCGAAATAATAAATCAAAAAAGTAAATTTACGAAAAACTCAACTTTCGAATTTAGCCGATAATTTGTTATTTATTGATTTGTGAAAAGAAGGCAAGTAAAATTAAATTTTAAAAAAACCAAATGCGATAAAAAAAAAAAACCAAATCCTTTTTGTTAGTTAATAACCATTAATGAACAAAATGTAATGTGTAATTAAAAATTACCTTTGTATGATCTTAATTAGTAAAATAATTCAAATATTTGAAATGTGCCTAGTTTAACTAACTAACAACAATTTCACAATGAAGGAGCGTCCAAAAAATCTATCCCCCCTATCAATATGCAAATATACATCGTATATAAAACTAAGCCGCGTTCATATTTTGGATAAATGTAGAGAAGTGACGGTAAGTGATCACGTTAATAAAAGTTCGATTTTTTTACTTACCGATAGATGTTATTCTAAGTAAAAGATACTATTTTTTTTTAATAAAGAAACAGAAATTATTCATATATTTCGCAAATTTCAGGGATTTTTGACATTCCTAATTTTGCAATCTAATTCATGGATTTCAGGGTGAATGAATAGAGTTGAATTCTATGTTTACATTAATGGAAACTTTAGTTTTCGTTTAGGTTCTGAAATATTGAAATTACGTATTATTTTATTTTCATTTTATAATTTTAAAACCTGATATTCTACATAAATACTTGCTATCGATTGTATTTTCTTTGTTACAGTGTATTTACTTGCTCTTTATAAAATTGTCCCCAAACAGATTTTACCGAGAAGAAACTATTTGTCTAGTGTACAGGTAGCTAAAAACCCTATTTAATGATGTCTGACTACAAGCTGGTGCTCAAAAGAGAAAAGAGAAAAAAGATAAAATATCCATGATAAAGAAGACAACAAATAAAATTGATACATTTTTTGCTAAGACAGCTACATCCTCTGAACAAGACAAAGTTACAACTGACTTTGGCTTACAAGATAAAACATCAACATGTGCAGAAGCACCATCTGAATTTGAAATCACACCTGATGAAAGCGAATTCGATGAGTCACTGTGACGTCGTCCCCCGGTCGCAGCGCCAACTGTGACGTTCTATCCTGATCTACCACGGCGCCAGTTGTGACGTGGTCGTTCAAAAAGTGCCTATCCCGGTCACGACACCAGATGTGACGTCCCTAAACAGCACCAATTGTGACGTCTTCGCCGCGGCGCCAGCTGTTCGCTCCTCGGTGCTCCGTCCGGGTGTCGCTGCTCCAAACGTGACGTTTTAACCCTTTGGTGATTCGGGTAGGAATCTGGTTAGATTTGATATCAGCCTCGCCGTTCCCAACCTGCTTCCAACACCTGGTTACCAAGGTAACTGCCAGTCTGCCTACCCACGTTGTGAATTGATCTTAGACAGACGAGATCAAACAGGGGTTGGGGCCGTAATGCAAATCGAGTTCAACGTGGTGATAACACACAAATATGCATAAAAAAAAATAAAATGAAAACTCAAAAAGTTCAAAGTATCAAAGAAAAAGGTAACAAACTTTTTATGTCTAGTTGTTCGGTACATAGGACTGCATCTATCTCCCGACCCGTTCTGTGGATTGTGGCACGTCGCTTTCGCTAGGCAAGTTTTAACGCTTCAAGTTGTCTGCTCTCTAAGAAATTGGTGTTTCGGTGTGTCTTTCGACGAAAGTCGAAAAACTTATTTCTGTGGACTGGTTCTAAGTCGCTCTTCAAACTAATTGTTCTTGGTTGAAGAAGAGTCCAAAATTTTGCGTGAATCTTGGTCAGCTATCTTGATCTATCATCTCTGCCGTCGGTGCGCGAACTACTGGGCACTCATCTCTGCCGTCGGGGCGCGAACTACTGGGCACTCATCTCTGCTGTCGGGGCGCGAACTGATTTCTGCCTGTTGGGTTCTCGCTTTTATTGACGCCGACAAAAACCGGGCTGGGTCTGTTTGGCGTCGGGGTTCCTCGATAATTCTAAATACATATCCACCCTTCTTATTTCTGGTTAGGGATTTTCCACTCTTTTCCATTTTTGGTAACTTTTTCAACTCCCACTTTCTCACCATCCTTCTGAGGGGCGTGAACTGCCCTCCCACTTCTTCGTAGCGGCTTCTCATACTTATACTCTGGATAGGGCGTCGACTGTTTTCTTCGTGCGTCACGTGACCACTCTCGGCCAATGAGGTCCTGGTCGGGTATCTTTCCTCCTCCTTCGTGCGTCATGTTTTCACCACTTGGCCAATGACGTCTTAGTCGGGCGTGAACAACCAGTGGCTTTGTTTTTTGGAAAAGAAATATACCTTGCTTAACTAAAAAAATTAATGATCTCTCCTCTTTTTTTTTTTCTTTCTTTTTTAAATCGCCGTTATCATGGGCGGTTAATGTGACAACTCTCTGTTCAACACGTGGCGTTCGTCAAGCCGTTTATCGGTAATGCACTGGACAGCTAAATGGATTATCTGACATGGTCTAAGAAAGGAATTTTCTCCAAAGTTTTTCGCCAATTTGGCGTCTCCAAAGGAGTTGGTAGAAATAAAAATATGTCAGTTTCCTTCGGTTCATGTGTTTGATAACAAAATTTTATTATCGCAGGGCAAAAGTCTATTCTGTCAAAAAAAAAAACTTAGCCAGTGAAACTCACATTCTGGGATTTTAATTTTCCATACCCAGTGAAAGGCCCCAAGCCACACCTGTGTTTCGTCAATTATCAAAATCTAACGTTCCAAAGTGGACTTCTTTTTTGGTGACATCTCTTGATAACACAATTCCATTTTTTTGTCGGATAAGCGGAAATCGGTCAACGCTTGTTCGCAGGTGGCCTGAATATTGATAACAATCCTCGCCCACTCAATTTCATTGTCATTGAAATGAAACTCTTTTCGACATTTGATACCTATCAAAATAACCCTTTTCTTTTTATTCCCGTCTCTTAAGCCGTGTGTGTGTGTGTTCGCCTATGACCCGTCTCAATTACTTTTTCCTTTTCCTTTTCTTCGTTTTTCTTTCTTTCTTCCAAATCGCCTGAATGCATGGCGGTTCAATCCTTTTGCAAAAAAAAAAAAAGAATTATTCTTAAAACCTAAAATACATTTTCTTCAGCCTTAAATAATCCTCAAATGGTTGATAAACCGTAAAAAAGCAAATCATATATCTATAAATATATCTTTCAAATCGCCTGGATGCATGGTGCCACATCACCATCTAAGATTTTAAGGCCTGATTCCATGACAACCAATACGCAGGTTTCAACATGCAGAAAATGGTATTTTTTTAAAACCGGATACCAGCCATTCCTGCGTCAATTTCACAGGAGATGTTCTGGAAATTTCATCCAAACCAGTGTGTATGTAATATACCATTTAATATTGCTGTTGTATATGACAGACAAAGCATTCAGGGCATGAATATTAACAGAAAAATGGGTAACATACAATGAAGAAAAATAAGAGTTTACATTGCTCATTTTGTCTGATGTATGCTCCCAAAAAAAGTCAAATATACAGATGATCCAGGGCTGTTCTGATTGGAGAAACATTGCAACGAGACTTTTGGAACATGAAAAGAGCCAGTGTCATAAGCATTCTACTGATGCATATTTTCTGAATGCTTGTGAAAGATTCAACAGAGACAATTTGTTAAAGGAAAAAACTCTCTTCTTTGAAGAACCCAACAAGTTCTTCAGCATCGCTCTGTTTTAAAGTTTATAATTGGTGCAATATTTTACATTGGGTTTCAAGTTTTGTCTTACCGCGGCAAATATGGAGAAGTTAATTGTATACTGCATTTGATGAAAATAATCAAGACAATGCTGGGAATTTTTAGAGGCTATAAAGCTTCTTGCAGAGTACAATCCACACCTGCAGGAACATTTGCAGAAGGTGGTTTTGCAAGGCAAACAAAAAAAAGCATCCATCTAAGAAAGGGCGTGAAAATTTGTTACTTTTTTTTAAGTAAAACAACTGTCAATAAGATAATAAATATTATTTCAGACATGGTTAAAAACGAAATTGTGAAGGAGGTGAAAAATGCAGGGATGTTTTCAGTGCAAATTGACTCTACCCAAGACATTTCTGCCCATGATCAGTGTGCCATTGTCCTTAGATATGTAGTTGGAGACAGAGTTAAAGAAAAACTTGTTCGCCTGGTAAATGTGAATAATTCAAGTGGAAAATGCTTGCACAGCCTGTTTTGAAATTCACTTGCAGAGATAGGTTTGACACTGAGGCAGTGTATTGGAGATTCGTTTGATGGAGCAGCAAATATGAGTGGTGTTTACTCTGGTCATCAGGCACTTATGAAAGCAGCTCGCCCAAGTCACATCCATACTTGGTGTTATGCACATGTTCTGAATCTGGTGATCAGTGATGCAAGCAGTGGATGTGTTACATCAGTTAGTCTTTTTGGTTTGCTAAATGAACTATGCTCATTTTTCAATGATTCCTACAAAAGGATGAAGGTGTGGGAAGAGCATATGCAGACCAAAACAGGAAATAAGAAACGCCTAAGACTAGAGCATATTGGTCAAACTAGATGGTCAAGTAGAAGCAGAGCACTTCGAAAATTGTTTGGCAATTACGCAGATCAATCATCAGAATTCTTTTCGGACCTTCTGATCATTCTTCAGGAAGTAAGCGAAGCAACTGATTTCAAAGGATCAGTTCGCTATGAAGCACAGAAATTGAGTGAAAACTTGCGCAAATTTGAAACCATCTTAATGGCGTTTACATTCATACGAATTTTTGAAATTACAACACCTGTGTCAGATTATCTGCAGACACCAGGCCTGGATATCATGCAGGCTTGGCGCATGATTAACAAAGCCACTGAAAATATTGAAAAAATCTCAAGAGATTTTAAGGGCATTTATGAAACTGCGTCTGATTTTGTTGTTCGTGCAAATTATAAATTAGAAGAAGTGAAGATTTTAGTCCCTAATAGCTTCTCAATTTCAACCATGAGATCTAGTCGCTCAGCACCAGAAGGTATCACAGACGAGAAGAAAATTTTTGAGGTTTTATACCATAATGCGGTTATTGATGCTGTGCTCTCCAGCATGCGAGCTAGATTCTCGTCTCTATAAGCAAATTTCCTGCTTTGATCCAAACAGGTTTTCTGAAATTTTGGCATCCCCACAAAACATTGAGCTAGGTTTGATTGCTAATGCAATACCAGAAATTGACATAGTGGCACTACAGGATGAACTGATTTCATTTGCATTGAGCTACAAAGACTTGAAAAGGGCTGCTAGAAAATATAAATGACAATGAAAATGATTCAGACAGCTTGGATTCAGAGGAGGAGGATACAAATGTTACTCAATCATCTGCCAAGACAACATGAAGAATTGTTTGTCATGTGCTTTCAAGCTATTATCTGAGTACAGGCTGTGTGCAGCTGCATATGAAAATTTATATGCTGCATATAAATTTATTGTAACTCTAAGCATCACACAAAGCATATGTGAAAGATGTTTTTCTAAACTAAGACTGTTGAAAACAGGGCTGAGATCTTCACTCACACAAAATAACTTGGAGTCACTTATGCTAATTGCTATTGAAAAAGACATAGCAATGAAAATCAAATCAAACAAAGACAAAATTATTGATAAAATTGCAGAATCCTCTACTGAAATGAGTACAATGTTGTTACTGTAATCCTTGAAAGTTGATATTTGAAATTTTTGGCTCAGTATTATTGTAAAGCATAGTATATCTTATATTAAGACGTATTAAAATGTAAGTAATATTTTTAAAAGTGTATGTTAACACATTTTATTATTTGTTTTTAATATCTATTATAAATTTTATAATTTAGTACATTGTTTACGTGTTGATTCGCAGTAATGACATGTTCAACAAAATTTTTGTTTGACGTCATTACGCGGCTTTGTTGTTACTATCATTATGTGTCCATGAACATCTTTATGAGCTTCAAGTTTTCAAATCTTTTGATGCATATAAACGCATACATATCTTAAATAGTGATGGGACGTTTAATCGGAATCGTTAATCGTAAGAATCGTGTATTTTGGGGGGAATCGGAATTGCATCGTTAAATAAATATTTTAGATTTCCAATTAGTTCATTACGTTTCTCTTAAATTTATTTAGTCCGATGTTGAAAAAAGAAAACTTTTTGTCCATATTTCTAACCGGTAAAAGAGAAATGTACCATTTCATAAAAATAACAAGTTATAAAATGAAACCAAAGAAATACGTTATTAAAATGTATTTGATTTGCTCTTTTTTTCTTTCTTTCATTTTTTTAGGTCAAACTTATTAGCTATAAATCCCACTTACACTTAACTTAATCAATGAAACAGACACAGTATATTTGGAGTGGGAGGGGGACTAATTGACTTTGATCTCCTTCCTACAAACAGTTTCTTAACTATTTTTTTTTAATAAATCTAGATAATGAATATTTTTCAGGATTTTTTTTTTTATGAATGCAGACATTGAATTTTAAAATTCTTCTTTAGGTGTTAAAAGGAAAATAATTAGAAATATTTACGAAGAATAAAATTAAAAGAAATAACAAGGTCCTGCTTTAAAATATTTACAAAAATACAAAAGACAGTCTTTTTAAAGCATTATATTAAAAAAAAAGAAAAGAAGAGAAAAAAAGAAAAGAAAAAAGATTAATTTAACATTGAAAACGATTGTATAAAAAAAAAAAAAAACTGGCTTCCGATTCAAAACAATTCCGCGATTCCCGTGATCGATTCCCGTGATCGCTGAAAATTGGGGTTCCCTACACATACAGGTAGAACCTAAGAAGGCAAGGAATCGGAATCGGAATCGTCTTGGTATCGGAATCGGAATCAACATTTTCCTCGGAATCGTGATCAACATTTTCCTGGAATCGGTAAAAAAAAAATTAGAATCGTCCCAAAACTAATCTTAAACTAAAGTTTTTCTTATTTAAGCCAATATGCACAGATCACCTGCTGAACAGCCTCTATATGTGGCATTTAACTGTAAAAAATTGGGAAAGGGGGCCCATTGCATTTTCGGCCCGAGGGCCCGTAATACTCTCAGTCTGCCCCTGTATATATATATATATATATATATATATATATATATATATATATATATTTGAGAATGGCTCATGTTTGCCGAAAATTTAGGACCAAATTAATAAAAATATCCAAATGTTGGACAATTTTTGTCTTTATTTTCACCAGTAAAACAAACATTCGAACATTGTAACGGCTCATGATCAGACATAACAGACATTTACTTTCTGTTATATATATATATATATATATATATATATATATATATATATATATATATGTGTGTGTGTGTGTTTGTCTATATATATATATATATATATATATATATATATATATGTGTGTGTGTGTGTTTGTCTATATATATATATATATATATATATATATATATATATATATGTGTGTGTGTGTGTTTTGTCTCTCTATATATATATATATATATATATATATATATTAATGCATGTTTCATTAAATAATATAGACATGTTTTTGTCTATTTATTTTAAGTAAGCGAAATTCGCGTCGCAGTTCGTGACGTCACACATGACCACGCTAGAGTGAAAAACGCGACAAAACTTGTCCATATTATTTAATGAAACATTCATTAATGAAAAATTGCTGCCTAAATATAATATAATATAATATAATATATAATATATGTATATATGTATGTGTGTGTGTGTGTGTGTGTGTGAAAATATATAGAAAATAGGCAAGAACTTGATAGGTAAATAATCCAAAGTTCTTTAGTATTTTTGTTATTATTTTTATAAAACAGTGCTCGATACAAAAGAAGAGCCTAAATATAATTATTTATTTATTTTATTTAAAATATGATTTAAAGCGATATGTAGCGATGGAATCATATTTTAAAAAATATATATATATATATATATATATATATATATATATATATATATATATATTATGTAATAAATTCGTTGGTATATAATCCAAGTGGGTCCTAGTAATATGAAATATTAAAACTAATCAACAAAAGAGCTCAATGTATTTATTAAAAGAGAGATATATATTACACAACAAAATCGAAAATGACCTCATATGGCGTGGGGGGGTATAGATCTGTTTCAACCAAACAGAATTAAATTAGTCATATTCAACGCCGCTGATTTTGTTCGTGTCGTCGTGAAAAATTTTAATAAGACTAATGTACTTCTCATTGGATGAATGAGATCTCTACCCCACCCATATGAGGTAATTTTGGATTTGGGTGTGTGTGTGTGTGTGTGTGTGTGTGTGTTCACGTGCGTGCAGGCATGCGTCCAAGGAATGTACATATGAATATTCATATATGTGATCAATGGAGAGAGGAAACGGAGATGAGTGAAAAGCAGCGGCCACATTCTGCGAAATATCGTTATTAATATTTGTCTTGCAGATTATTAGGTTTATGCATTCTTTTTAATGGATAGCAGCTCGGATTGAGGAATCGGAGAGCCGAGTTCGAATTCCAGTCGAATCCATTACATTCACTTACGTGCTAATACCCTTGGGAAAGGTATGAATCCTCTTCTTCTCCCCACCCCCAGATATGGATAAAATAGCAGGACAGACCAGGTTCTATAGCCTTGGATGGCAATTGGTCTACCGCAGAAAGAAATGGAAATCTACTGCGGGAAAAAATCTGCCTCGTCAGTGAAGTATCGAAAGATACATGATCATCTAAGCGTGTAACACGCATGGCACATAACTGACTTTGTTTTGGCAAATTATTTGAAATCAGTTTGGTAGAGTTGCTTAATACTTTTATCAAGAATCAACAGAGAGATGAATATGTCTTTCATTGATTTCTACGTTTGTGTAAATTTTAATGCAAATGGCGGACAAAACTCAACTGAGAGCCGTAAAAACAGAAATCGGGCTCTACTTTCAAACTGCACTTATAAAAAGCCAAGGCTGTTAAGTTGTCTAGACAGGATAAGAATTAAATGCACACGACTGAATATTGAACGGGCTGATCAAAGATGTATGAAAAAGTTAGAACCAGTTTTTGAGGATAAAAGCCGTATGATCTTTAGGGATTTGAAACTGAAACCAATGTTAAAATCTTTGACGCAAAACCAGATTTATTAATCATCAGAGGGAAAATGATATAAAATAACATATTTCCCTATTGTCACGACACGTCACTTCAACAACTAAATACACGTGTTATTGATGTGGATTTGACTAGGAAAACTTATATTTGGCAACAACTAAGCATTCTCTTTGGACCGTCTAGCTGTTTCTGGGAATAATCTTATATGGATAAAGATAGCCTTACCGCTCGGTCGACACCGACATCTTGGAATAAGGTAAACGGACCTTTCTTCGACCCAATCTCTTTTAATTCTACGTCAAAAATTTCAGATGAACGGAGGAACTTCAATCTAAAGTGAATTATGTTTGCATTTACAAAAACGACAGGAGATTACTGGACGTTGTAAATATTAGGTTGGTGCAAAAATAATGACGTAATAATGTCGTAACAATTTTTTAACGTCAAAAACCGACATTATTACGTCATTATTTTTGCACCAACCTAATAGTTTTATCTCCATTAGTGACGATCAAAGTTTGTCGGCCAGAGAACCATTTAGCATCAAATTATATGTTTTATGGTAATAGCCGTTAGGAAATCTTTGAGATTCATTGACCGAAAAGCCAGTTCTACTTTTGATTGGAATTTACAAAATATCTTTAGGAAAACAACTTTTCCGGTTCATCTACTTTTATTGGCCTTTCCAGTGTCGATAAAGGTTTCCTTCCTAAACCTTTTTTTGAAATTGTGTGGAAAGTTAATATCTTGATTATATGTTCGAGTTACGTATGCTATCCACTTTAATTGTTGCTGCTACTGAAAGTCCGCAACTTCTGTGGTTTCTGATATTTGGTGCAGTTCTTTGTTTATGATTTTGTAGAACCAATTCACAGAGTTCGAAGAAGAGTGATCTACTTTAAAATCTAAATGGTCCATTGCTGGTAGCCATTTTTAATCATTGCTCTGAGAAACATTTGTATGCGGGTTGACAGTTTAGACATTTCTAAATGAGTTTGATGTCTTACAGGATATCCATAGGAAACTCTCGATCTGTCGAGGGTATTTAAGAATATGACTCAAGTACTTAATGTTTGGGTTTTGTAGCAACTTTCGGTATTTAGCGAAACTATTTCTAGCGTAGCCTATTCTATCTTCAATTTCCTTATATACTAAATTTGTTATAACTGATCCATTCTTCGGGTATTTGAAGTATTTCAATGTTTATTGATTCCATTTTGTAATGGATTCAGCTTTTGTTTGAATATTTGAGATATCTTATAAAAGAAATCTATTCGCTCTCCAATAGAAAAGCGCATATATTTCTTTAATAAGGTTAGAATATTCAGACTAATGGATAAAAATAAATAAATAAATTGTTGAATTCAGGGTAGGTGTCATCACTACTTTCATTCCAATTCCAGATCATAGTTTCTGTTTTCGAAAATTACTTCTTGGAATACCTGGTAAAGAATATTTATTTTAATTTCAAGAACATTCTTATCCCAACTGTGTATACTTATGTTATTAACATAGGACCATCAACATCAGTACAGTTGCCTCGGGGAGGTGGGGGGTGCAGCAGAAACGCATTAATAGATTCGTTTGATATGTGATATTCAATTCTTATATGACCATTGTCTTTCTCTTCTTATCTATGAAGAACCTAATTGAGGAAGAGATTAAATTATGGATGTCCACAAAAAACGCGATACCTAAAGATTCAAATTAATTTTTTAAAATGAAAAATCTTTCTTGAAGATATTATTTTTAATTTCATGTTAATAATTTAAATTTAATATTTCTAATAAGCGAAATACTTTGCTGTATTTCAAAAACTAATTTAAAATGAATTTAAATTGACTGGAAGTATGTTTTCTTTTTTTTTCTAAAAAACAGCTGGTTAGCGCCCTGTTTTAAATGTTTTCATCAGACTGTAAATCTCTATTACACAATCCAATGTTGTTTAAATAGGAATAGATTGTATGGAAACCGGCCATGACGAACCCCCTCTTTACAAACGACGTCACATTGTTGCTCGATTGAATTTTGCCAAAATATTCCTGGACAAATAAAATTACTTTTGGAAACAGGTACTATGGAGTGATGAAAGAAAAGTTGAACTTTTTTTGACATAATGATGTACAGAAGGTTCGGCGCAAGAAAGGTGAGGTTTCTTCCCAAAGAACGCAGTGGCAACATTATAACATAGGGGGTGGCTCGATGATGTTTTGGGGTTGTTTTATCTCAATGGGGACGAGAAAATTTATTGCCATAAGAGGAATAATGAACTCTACAGACTATATTGAAATTCTGGATCAAAATCTACAACTATCAGCGCAAAATCTTTATCTAGGTCGGCGATTTACTTTCCACCAAGATAATGATCCAAAACATTTGTCTAAATCGGTGGCTGCGTCGGTTCAGAAAAAGAAGATTACAGTTCTGCTACGGATTTCAATGAGTTTCTATTTGAATCCTGTTGAAAATATTTGGCAAGAATTGAAATTTCGAATAAATCGTCGGTCGCCAAAAAACCTTCAGGAATTAGAACGTGTAACCATTGAAGAATGGAAGAAAATCGAAGAAAAAACTTTACAAAAAACTCATCAAAAACTTTAGAAAAGGATTGCAGCAAGTTATAAAGGTTGAGAGGCCATGTTATTGAATACTAATATTTTGAAAATTGGTCAATGTTTTCTATTTTTCATAGTGTACAAATAATATTGTCTTTTCTTATTTTGCACAATACGCCTATTTATTTTGTTGTATTTAACCTTTTTTTTTCTGAAAATTGAGTTTTACATTCCTTTTTTTGCTTATTAACATACAAAAAAAACTGGCACCATACGGACATTAGATTCTGGGAAATGAATAAATATATTCAAAATTGATGGGTGTACGAATAATTTCGTCGTTGACTGTATATATATATATACATATATATGTGTGTGTGTATATATATATGTATGTATATATACATACATATATATGTATATATATATGTATATATGTATGTATATATATATGTATGTATGTATATTTGTATATATATACATACATACATACACATATATATGTATGGGCACCTCGAGGTGGTGTAATGGTTAGAAAGCTTGTCTTTCTAGATCAATTACGACTGTCTAGTGAGTTCGATCCTCACTGGTTGCCTCATACATTCGTTCTTGTGCCACGCCTAAGCCGGGCTTAGAAAATCACATATATATATATATATATATATATATATATATATATATATAGTCGTTATTCGTGACTGGGAAAATAGTTCTGAGAAAGTATTTCTGTTCCCGTTCTCAACTCTTCTTTCTTCTAACACTTTTTCTCTCACTCTCTTTCTATCTATCTGTCACCATTTATAACAGTTTTTTTTCTCTTTTTTTTTAATTCAGACAATTGTCGATTGAATTGTCGGTTTAATTTTTCATTATATATTTTCAATTTAATAAGTTGTCGTGCATCCGGATCAAATTTGTTGGGAAAACAGTCCAATCGTAATGTTTTCTTCGAATTAAATAAAAAAGTCTTCCCCGCAGGGGATATCATTTTTTATATATGTAGACCTGCTAAGAAGACGATGGAGAAGAAGGTGAATAATTGAGAACTTGGACGAAATCACTCTCCCATAACTAACGCTCAGTCAAGGATGATAATAGAAAGTTATGATTAATGTGGAAAATAGATTATAAAATGTCTTATATTTATATTTAACTGACTGAAAATAGATTATTCGATAATTACAAAAAAGGGCGACATCAATTCCAAAAGGGACCAGGAGCTGGCTCAAGGCAAATGAGTGGAAGGATGGAATTTGCATAGGATGAAATTAATTCTTTGAAGGAAAATGATTTGAAAATCGATACCATATAAAAAAAAGATAATACTAACACAAAAATTCAAACGACACTCGGAGTAAGAAACGCGGAGTTTTAAAGTATATAAAAAGAAACGTGAAAGCAAGCATTTATTTTCGTCCAATTTATATATATATAAGAAAGAACAGTAAGATATATAATCCGGTGTTCTTATAGATATTTTTATTTTTACAAAATAGTGCTCAATGTAAATTTACAGAGCATTAATATTATAAATTGATTCTGTAGCGAAAAAAATATTTTAAATTAATTAATTTATAATATATATATATATATATATATATATATATATATATATATAATGTGTGTGTGTGTGTGTGTGTGTGTGTGATGATGCTAAAAATATATAGGGCGTTTGGAAATATATATATATATATATATATATATATATATATATAAACTTGTCTAAATAAATTACAAATATTATGTCTGCTAATTTTTAACAAAATCCTCTCATATTCACGAATAACCTTCGTGTATTGATGCTAAAAGATGAGAGAAATGTGCTAAAACTGTTTAATGTTTTTTATTATTTTCATTTCGCAGGTAATTTCGATCTTCTTCCAAGATCATCTTCAGGGGTGCAAGTGGTATAAAACTATATGTTGTTCATTAATTCAATTATTTATACAAAGCTGTGCGTTGCTATCCATTATCGTAATTTTTAATTATGCTTTTAAATGCAAAACGGTTGACAATGTGCTGAGCATTTACTAGAACGTGAAAAAATTATCCATTATGGAATTTTTTCTTCTATGTTATAATGTCATGGTGGTGTTTATATTTATATATATGAATGCTGACTTCTCTTGTGTCTAAAACGAGATTTGTGGTATTTACATCTACTATTCAGAAGAATATATACCGGTTTCAACGGTAAAATTGCCCAAATCATGTTACAGCATAATTATTCATCGCAAAAAATGTTTAATATCTGGAAATCCACTCAACTAATTAAGTTCCTTTTTTCCAGGTTTTCAGAACTTTAGCCATCTTGCCACCATTTTTTGTAAGAATTACTGAAAAGCCCTTTGTGTTATTCAGTTAAAAAGAGAACAGATAAAATTGTTTTGTACCAGAACTACTGTCTTCCAAACTGATCAATGGTAAGAGGAAAAACATCATTCAGGCCTTCAGTAATGGTAGCAATATTCATACTCTGGCTTCCATCTTTAAAGTCCATTCAAGAACCATCAAGAGAACTGTGAATAAGATTTTAAGACAGGGACAGTAGAGAAGAAATCTGGATCAGGCGGTCACAACAGGAGGAGAGATCCTCATTTCAACTTAGATCTAAAGAGATCAATTAGAAAAGATTCAACTCAATTCATAAGACGTTTGGTACGTGAGAGGAGTTTCAGCTATGACAGTCCAATTAGAAGTGAAAAAAGCTTGAAAATGAAATCGTGCGTGAAACCTGTGTGGTACATTTTTACTCCAGGACAGAAAGATAGAAGGTTAGAGAGGGCAAAGATCATCTCGAATAAGTTGGAAAATGATCCTGGAATAATACACACACACAAACAAACACACACATACACACAATCACACACACACGCACACACACACATATATATATATATGTATATGCATTTGAAATTTATTTCAATATTTTATGAGCTTGCGAATGATTAATTAATGATGAATATGTCATTTTCGTTTATAATCGATTTCATCACAATTCTTCTGTTAATCTTATAGAGTTATTATACATTTTTATTGTTCAAATAGTCTTATAAAAACTCGGATAATTCCAATAAGATATCTTTAATCATTTCTAAGATACAACGGTTCAGAGCTTAGTCTAACAATTGGACAATTTTACTGTTACACCCGGTATATATATATAGTATCTCTTAGTATCTATCTTAGCATCTCTTCTACTATCTATTTTCACTAGCTCCTTCGTTAGATTACTCTCTCCCTCTCACACACTCACGCCCTCCATATATATATATATATATATATATATATATATATTAGGATTGCAAAGGAAATATTTGTCGCAGATTATTTCCACAACGCAGAGAATAAATCACTAAGTTCAGACTCAAACATCGGTGGGGAGAAAGAAATGCCGAAAACTCGATTCGCAGGTACTATCTCACAAATTATAATGCATGCAATCAGTCAGAAAAATAACTAACTCGCCAACAAAAGTGGTAGCCCAAATACCCGACTTCCTACCCGAGTCGAGAATACCAACTGCTTTTATCCGCCGAGGGTTTTTTCGATTCGTCGACGGCTTGGGCAGGACGCTCAATTTTTGCATATCAAAATACCTTTATAGCGACTCCTGTGAAAAACTTGTTTTTTAATTTAAATATTCCGTCTTCAGCATGTCATGTTGAATACGTGACCTTTTTTGGTAAGTAATTTTCTTTTTCGCCACATTTTCCATCATAGGATACACGATAAGTCGCCATTTTCTTCGCTATAAATTCCAGTGTAATAAAATTATAACCACGGAATATTAGGATTGGCTATATATATATATATATATATATATATATATATATATATATATATATATATATATATGTGTGTGTGTGTGTGTGTGTGTGAAAAGTGTATATAAATATAAATAAATATATATATGTATAATTATTAATATATTATATGCGCGGTACTTATTAGAAAGCGCTCAATATCAGAGATAGAGCTAACATATTTGGTTGGATAGATGTGAGTTTGTGACCCTGGGTTTCACGCTTTAGCGATCGTCAGACAAACTGATTAATGTTTTAAAAAATTTGGGTTTATGTAGATTGCGTGTATTGGTGTTATTGTGGGAGTGGTGGGTGAAACTTTGTCGCTTATGTCAGCGTACTAACGCAAACATCGATGTATGCAGACACATATACATACATACATATGTATATATATACATTGGATAAAATAAACGAAATTCATATATGTTCCTGTTGTTTTTGTTTGAGTATTTTCCTTCGTCTCAATAATTTTCTAGAAACTTGTCATGTCCGTGTGGTTGGCCACACCCTTTGGAAAGCTGAAACTTAAAATAGATAAAGGTGACTATATATGTAACAGTTAAGAGAAAAAATGTCGTTTGAATATGTAGAAGATTAATACAAGTATAAATTTTCTCACTTATCTGATTGATGTTATATACAATAAAAATATAGATTCACTTGATGTTATATTATCGTTAATAGTGCTCGATATCAGAGATAGAATGTATGTAAATATAAATATGGACATTTACGTCAACACGGAATGACGAAAGTCTGTTTCATGGTTTAATGCAATTTTCCCGCCTGAAGATTCCGTTCAAGAAATCAGATTTCTGCGCTTTTTTTACATATATATATATATATATATATATATATATATATATATATATATATATATATTGGTGAGCGTGTAATAAAAAAGCAGGAATTGTGTATTTAATTTTACTGCAACCGTTTTTTGATTTTATCTAGGTCCCAAAGCATATCACCTCAAGGTTCTAGAGTCCCTTGTATATTAGATCCCGTGGGCCTTCCCTCTGTAAACAGAGAAATGCTTACAAAATTCTGAATCTTAAAACTCTTTTCTTGAAATTCATATTTTTTTCCATTCTATTCGTTATATTAATTTAATTTACACGATTATATATTTTTTATATCCCAGAAAAATAAACTTGATAAGTCCTGAGACGAAACCGGTTGTTCTATTTTAGCTTTTTTAAAATGGCATATAAATTTTGCTTTTTCCTAGCTATCGTTAAATTTTGTACCACAAAAAATTATATATATATATATATATATATATATATATAAAACTTAAGGTGTGCTATATATTTATGGGATAAAGTGCTCAATATCAGAGATAGAGCGTGTGTAAATATAACAGTGAACATCAGACCTGACGATTGCATCTAGTATGAAACAGACTGTCGCCTCTAAGTTTTGACTTCAATGTTCACTTATATATATATATATATATATATATATATATATATATATATATATAGTCCCCTCCAAAATTATTGGAATGGTAAGTCCAATTCATTTGTAATTGTTGTTCACTGAAGACATTAGGGTTTAAGATCAAGTTTCAAGTGACCAAAACTATTGGTACACATGATTGACATGATTTCTTGTTGTCCAGGTATCACCTTTTTAAGTTGTCTGAACATTAAATAGCTCTGAATAACTACTCTTGGTTTTAGCCTTAGGTTTCACCAGCAAAGACTGCATTTCTTGTTAAAAAGAATAAACCAGCATGAAAACGAGAGAGTTGTCTCTAGGGAAAAGCAAGCCATATTGAAGCTGAGAAAAGAAGGATAATCGATCAGAACCATTGGACAAACATTGAGTATAGCCAAGACAACAGTTTGGAATGTCCTGAAAAAGGAAGAAATTACTGGTGTACTGAAGAATAAACTTAGGACAGTTCGACAGAGGGTAAACAACAGAGGTTGATGACAGAAGCATTGTGAGAGCTGTGAGGAAAAACACAAAACACTCAGTGGAATCACTAAGAACCTCCACAGTGCAGGATTGAAGGTTTTACCGTTCGAAGAGAGCAGAAATATAGAAGCCATACCACAAGATGCAAACCATTCATCAGGAATAAAAATCCGAATGCCAGATTGGAATTTGCAGGGAAATACACAGATTATCGACAAAAGTTTGAAAAAGAAATTTTTTTGAACTGATGAGACCAAGATTAAAAGAGTTGGAAATGTCAAAATGTGGAGAATGAAAGGGCCTGCTTATGATCCAAAACATACAAGCTCATCAGTGAAGCCTGTTGGAGGCAATGCCTTGGCTTGGACTTGCATGGTTGCTTCCGGAACAAGTTCATTTATATTGAGTGTTGATGTAACACATGATGCTAGCAACAGAATTAATTCAGGAGCCTACAGAAACATTTTATCCGCCAATTTGCAGAGGAATGCATCCAAATTCGGCAGTTGTGTTCTACACCCTTCTTAGGGTGGATATCAATCTAGGTAACATACAGGGAATTCCGAATTGAAACCCTTATTTAATCTACGGGGATAAACCGTTCTCGTTCCACTGTTGCTGTCTAGGGATATCTGATCTCGTTCTGTTAACACTGTTCAGGTAAAAAAATATAATAGAAGTGATTAAAAGACAAAAATGAAAATAGAGAGGACACATATTAAAAAGAAAAGGATAACAGATGGAGCAAAAGGTTGATTGATAGCTGCCAAGAGAATCGTCAGAAAGTAAGAAAAGCCTGCTGAGAAAACGGAGGGATTAGATAGAAATGTTTGCTGGTATGACAGTCACGGTAGTCACAGAAGTAGTGAAAGGCTTTGTTCAGCTGTGGACACGCAATCGCTCCTGTTGCTGATGATGATATATGCACTTCTACAATAGAATTATATGCAATGTGTTTCTCTAATAATATCATTTATAATATATGACATTGTTCTGAAAAATTCTCAACCTAACCAAGAAGCCCTTTCAAAATAATTTCTGATTTTGGACCCGATCTTGAGAAGTGCGTTGTTATTTTTCAGCATCCACCAGTATTTCTTTAGAAAAACCATTTGCCAGAAATGCATTCAATTTTCCCACCATATTCTTCCAATCATAATAATTCAGCTCAATTTTAGAGACTTTATCTAATGTGCCATTTTGCATGACACCTTTCTATGAATACATTTAGCTTTTATAATCCACATTTGTTTCCTTCGTGAAAAAATGTTTTCTTTTCATTGACGATTCGATTTGAATTATTCTTTTTTAATTACAAAATCATAAAAAAATAAAGTTGAAATTTGCACGCTAATAGGTTAAATAAAAATTCTATGAGAAAAAGAATCCGACGACTTTTCTGTCGTATGAATATCACAATAGACCAATTAAAGATGGACTTTTTGTAGATAACGCGAGAGTTGCTTCAGGTAGACACCTGACGAGATTTCATCTTGCAAATTCATTTTTGTTTTCGATTTTTAGTTAATGTTCCCGAGGTTAAAAAAACAAAACAAAATAATATTCACTTTCTCTATGATTTGAATATTTTTTATTTCCCTGAACAATATGGCAGATATTAATGCCCATTTCAGTGTGTAAGAAAAGCACTATTTCAACGGAAGCAGATTTTAACAGAAAACTTACAAAAAATGAGAAAAATTGGTTTAATACACGATTTCCTTTTTTATAAATGACTACACAACTTCGCCTATGTAAAGTTTCTCAGTCATACAGTGAATTTAATGTTAATGAAGTTTCTTAAGTTAATTATTGGTTATAACTTTAGTTTTCAACTTCGTTTCATTTATTTTTATACTATGTTGTCATTCGAAAATAAAGCGAAACAATAATATGCAATATTTTACCAATCAAATGTGCTTCCCAGATTTACGATAGTGGGCTAAAAAGGTTCATAGGCTGACTATAAAGAAGTGATTATAGAAATGTGAAAGAACTGAAATCTTGCAGGCATTCATTTCAAATCTTCATATAAATGACTGCATTGTTACATTTTAGGTACGTGGGTGGGCTGAAAAGTTCATAGGCTGACAATGAAGAATTGATTCTAGAACTGTGAAATCTTGCATCCATTCATTTCAACCATTCTTATTAATAACTGCATTGTTTCATTTCAGGTACGTGGGTGGGCTGAAAAGTTAATAGGCTGACAATGAAGAAGTGATTCTAGAACTGTGAAATCTTGCATCCATTCATTTCAACTCTTCTTATTAATAACTGCATTGTTTCTTTCAAGGTACGTGGGTGGGCTGAAAAGTTCATAGGCTGACTACGAAGAAGTGATTCTAGAACTGTGAAAGAACTGTGAAATCTTGCATCCATTCATTTCAACTGTTCTTATTAATAACGGCATTGTTTCTTTCCATGTACGTGGGTGGGCTGAAAGGTTCATAGGCTGACAATGAAGAAGTGATTCTAGAACTGTGAAAGAAAAATCTTGCATCCATTCATTTCAACCCTTCTTATTAATAACTGCATTGTTTCTTTCCAGGTACCTGGGTGGGCTGAAAAGTTCATAGGCTGACTATGAAGAAGTGATTCTAGAACTTTGAAAGAACTGTGAAATCTTGCATCCATTCATTTCAACTCTTCCTATTAATAACTGCATTGTTTCTTTCCAGGTACGAAGGTGGGCTGAAAAGTTCATAGGCTGACTATGAAGGAGTGATTCTAGAACTGAAATCTTGCATCCATTCATTTCTTCTTTTATTAATAACTGCATTGTTTCTTTCCAGGTAACTGGTGGGCTGAAAAGTTCATAGGCTGACTAGAAGGAGTGATTCTAGAACTGTGAAAGAACTGTGAAATCTTGCATCCATTCATTTCAACTCTTCTTATTAATAACTGCATTGTTTCTGCCCAGGTACATGGGTGGGCTGAAAAGTTCATAGACTGTCTATGAAGAAGTGATTCTAAAACTGTGAAAGTACTGTGAAATCTTTCATCCATTCATTTCAATTCTTCTTATTAATAACTGCATTGTTTCTTTCCATGTACGTGGGTGGGCTGAAAGGTTCATAGGCTGACAATGAAGAAGTGATTCTAGAACTGTGAAAGAACTGTGAAATCTTGCATCCATTCATTTCAACCCTTCTTATTAATAACTGCATTGTTTCTTTCCAGGTACCTGGGTGGGCTGAAAAGTTCATAGGCTGACTATGAAGAATGGATTCTAGAACTGTGAAAGAACTGTGAAATCTTGCATCCATTCATTTCAACTCTTCTTATTAATAACTGCATTGTTTCTTTCCGGGTACTTGGGTGGGCTGAAAAGTTCCTTGGCTGACTATGAAGAAGTGATTCTAGAACTGTGAAAGAACTGTGAAAGAACTGTGAAATCTTGCATCCATTCATTTCAACTCTTCTTATTAATAACTGCATTGTTTCTTTCCATGTACGTGGGTGGGCTGAAAAGTTCATAGGCTGACTATGAAGAAGTGATTCTAGAACTGTGAAATCTTGCATCCATTCATTTCAACTCTTCTTATTAATAACTGCATTGTTTCTTTCCAGGTACGTGGGTGGGCTGAAAAGTTCATAGGCTGACTATGAAGAAGTGATTCTAGAACTGTGAAAGAACTGTGAAATCTTGCATCCATTCATTTCAACTCTTCTTATTAATAACTGCGTGGTTTCTTTCCAGGTACGTGGGAAGGGCTGAAAAAATCTTGTTCATAGCTGAATATAACTGCATTGTTTCTTTCCATGAAGAAAAAGATTCTAGAACTGTGAAAAAGAACTGTGAAATTTTGCATCCATTCATTTCTTCTTATTAATAACTGCATTGTTTCTTTCCAGGTAACTGGGTGTGCTGAAAAGTTCATAGGCTGACTATGAATTAGTGATTCAAGAACTGTGAAAGAACTGTGTAATCTTGCATCCATTCATTTCAACACTTCTTATTAATAACTGCATTGTTTCTTTCCAGGTACGTGGATGGGCTGAAAAGTTCATAGGCTGTCTATGAAGAAGGGATTCTAGAACTGTGAAAGAACTGTGAAATCTTGCATCCATTCATTTCAACTCTTCTTATTAATAACTGCATTGTTTCTTTCCAAGCCCAGGTACGTGAAAGGTCATAGGCTGACTATGAAAAGTTCTAAAACTGTGAAAGAACTCTTGAATCCATTCATTTCAACTTCTAAAATAACTGCATTGAAAGAACTGACTATGAAATTCTAGAACTGTGAAAAGAACTTTCATCCATTCATTTCAACTCTTCTTATTAATAACTGCATTGTTTCTTTCCAAGTACTAGGGTGGGCTGAAAAGTTCATAGGCTGACTATGAAGAAGTAATTCTAGAACTGTGAAATCTTGCATCCATTCATTTCAACCCTTGTTATTAATAACTGCATTGTTTCTTTCCAGGTAACTGGTTGGGCTGAAATGTTCATAGGCTGACTATGAAGAAGTGATTCTAGAACTGTGAAAGAACTGTTAAATCTTGCATCCATTCATTTCAACTCTTCTTATTAATAACTGCATTGTTTCTTTCCAAGTACGTGGGTGGGCTGAAAAGTTCATAGGCTGACTATGAAGAAGTGATTCTAGAACTTTAAAATCTTGCATCCATTCATTTCAACTCTTCTTATTAATAACTGCATTGTTTCTTTCCATGTACCTGGGCAGGTTCTTGGCTCAAGAAGTTCATAACTGGAAATCTTGACATTCATTTCAAACCTTCATATAAATAACTGCATTGTTTATTTTTAAGAAGGGATTCTAGAACTGTGAAAAAGAACTGTGAAATCTTGCATCCATTCATTTCAACTCTTCTTATTAATAACTGCATTGTTTCTTTCCAAGTACTAGGGTGGGCTGAAAAGTTCATAGGCTGACTATGAAGAAATGATTCTAGAACTGTGAAAGAACTGTGTAATCTTGCATCCATTCATTTCAACTCTTCTTAATAATAACTGCATTGTTTCTTTCCAGATACGTGGCTGGGCTGAAAAGTTCATAGGTTGGGTATGAAGAAATGATTCTAGAACTGTGAAAGAACTGTGTAATCTTGCATCCATTCATTTCAACTCTTCTTATTAATAACTGCATTGTTTCTTTCCAAGTACTAGGGTGGGCTGAAAAGTTCATAGGCTGACTATGAAGAAATGATTCTAGAACTGTGAAAGAACTGTGTAATCTTGCATCTATTCATTTCAACTCTTCTTAATAATAACTGCATTGTTTCTTTCCAGGTACGTGGCTGGGCTGAAAAGTTCATAGGCTGAGTATGAAGAAATGATTCTAGAACTGTGAAAGAACTGTGAAATCTTGCATCTATTCATTTCAACTCTTCTTATTAATAACTGCTTTGTTTCATTTCACGTAAGTGGGTGGGCTCAAAAGTTCATAGCCTGACTATGAAGAAGTGATTCTAGAACTGTGAAATCTTGCATCCATTCATTTCAACTCTTCTTATTAATAACTGCATTGTTTCTTTCCAGGTACGTGGATGGGCTGAAAAGTTCATAGGCTGACTATGAAGAAGGGATTCTAGAACTGTGAAAGAACTGTGAAATCTTTCATCCATTCATTTCAACTATTCTTACTAATAACGGCATTGTTTCTTTCCAGGTACGTGGGTGGGCTGAAAAGTTCATAGGCTGAATATGAGGAAGTGATTCTTGGACTGTGAAAGAACTGTGAAATCTTGCATCCATTTATTTCAACTCTTCTTATTAATAACGGCATTGTTTCTTTCCATGTACGTGGGTGGGCTGAAAAGTTCATAGGCCGACTATGAAGAAGTGATTCTAGAACTGTGAAATCTTGCATCCATTCATTTTAACTCTTCTTATTAATAACTGCATTGTTTCTTTCCACGTACGTGGGTGGGCTGAAAATTTCATAGGCCGACTATGAAGAAGTGATTCTAGAAATGTGAAATCTTGCATACATCCATTTCAACTCTTCTTATTAATAACTGCATTGTTTCTTTCCAAGTACGTGGATGGGCTGAAAAGTTCATAGGCTGACTATGAAGAAATGATTCTACAACTGTGAAATTCTGCAGGCATTCATTTCAAATCTTCATATAAATAAGTGCATTGTTACTTTTTATGTAGGTGGGTGGGCTGAAAAGGTCATAGGCTGACTATGATGAAGTGATTCTAGAACTGTGAAATCTTGCAGGCATTCATTTCAAATCTTCATATAAATAATTGCATTGTTTATTTTTAGGTGCGTGGGTGGACTGAAAAGTTCATAGGCTGACTATGAAGAAGTGATTCTAGAACTGTGAAAGTACTGTGAAATCTTGCATCCATTCATTTCAACTCTTCTTTTTAATAACTGCATTGTTTATTTCCATGTAAACTGGAATCTGACTTTTCAAAGAAGTTCGTAAAAAATGTCATCAACAGAAGATATGACATCATCATCACTGCTTTACTGGGTCCCAACCAAGTTTTTTTTTTAATGCGAGGGAACAGATGATAGTCAATTCAGGAAAATAGTGATGGCTGAAAATCACAGTAACGTACTGTAGCCATGGAAACCAAGGACCTCCTCGCTGGAACATTGTCGTAATGAAACAAGCACCGTTTTATCAGGGTTTTTTTTTGGCGTTTGGCGTTGATGGCCTTTCGTAACTGCGTCAAGTTCGTATAGTATGGTGTGGCCTTTTTGAAGATAGTCAATAAGCAAAATTCTTTTTGCATTCTGAAAAACAGAGGCCATCACCTTCCGTGCAGGTGAGACGACCTTAGCCTTCTTTGGTGCAGATGAGGAGGAGTGTTTCCCTGCATGGATTAATTCTTTGTCTCTGGCTCAAAGTGATGAACCAAACACTGATCCTGGGTTAGGAACCATTCAAGGAAACCTGCTGAATCTGCCTGAAACAATGTCAGATTTTCTGTGATATGATTAGTCTGGTGTATTTTTAGTCAGGTATCAGAAGAAGTGGCACTCATCAAGCAGAAACCTTCGTTATGCCAAGTTCACTGTGCAAAATATTCTCAAACTTCTCACGCGATAAGCCAATAGCATTAATCTATTTGATATATAATCAATCACGTGTCATCTATCACCATGTGCTGAACATGATCCATGTTTTGCTCGGTGATGGCAGTTACAGAACGTCTGGAAATTCAAAGCTCTCTCGACCCCTCCTAAATACAGCTTCCAACTTTTGTATTGTTGATAAAAGTTGGAACGTTATTCCCTAATGTATCAAGCATGTCAGCATAAAATGTCTTTGGGGTTAAACCATTTTTCTGCAGGTACTGGTCAATATCACGATGCCAAATGTTGTTCATTTTCAAGAAAAATCGCTACTAGTTACTTTTGAAATCTTCTTCGAAAGGTCAAATGTCAAAAAACTTGGAAAGAAACGATGCAGTTATTAATAATAAGAGGTTAAATTAATGCACAGTGCAGAAGTCTCACAGAAACCTGAAAGTTCATCAGGCTTTCAAAGTCAGACTACGAACTTTTCAGATTTACACTTGTGTCTTGTAATCTACTCTACTGAAGTGTCTTTTCGTTGCTTATAAATAATATAAATCAACCATCCTTCAGCATTCGTGGAATAGTGGAGGTGGATTCTACCTCATTTTATTTGAACACGGATCAGACCACCATCATCATCACCATTGTCATCACCGGCATCATCAACGTCATCGTCATCACCTCCATCATCATCGTCATCATCATCATCATCATCATCACCGTCGTCATCACCTTCACCACCATCGTCATCATCATCACCTCCATTTCATCATCATCATCACCTCGAACATCATCATCATCACCATCGTCATCAACATCATTGCTTAATCAACATCATCATCACATCCTTCATCATCATCATCGTCAACATCATTTCATCATCATCATCATCACCTCCATCATCATCATCATCATCACCATCGTCATCACCTCCATCATCATCGTCATCATCATCATCATCACCGTCGTCATCACCTTCACCACCATCGTCATCATCATCACCTCCATCGTCATCATCATCATCACCTCCATCATCATCATCATCATCACCATCGTCATCAACATCATAATCATCATCATCATCACCTCCATCATCATCATCATCGTCAACATCATCATCATCATCATCATCACCTCCATCCTCATCATCATCATCATCACCATCGTCATCATCTCCATCATCATCATCATCATCATCACCTTCATCATCATCATCATCATCATCATCTCCATCGGTATCATCATCATCATCATCTCCATCATTATCGCCATCATCATCATCAGCGATGACTTCGCGATAGAAGACTATGTAGGACATTCTACAATAGTTTCTGTCCCTCCTCACATTGGTTTCGGGAGACACGTAAAAGCAAGATTTTCATGGTGGACATTACTGGCATACTGATGCGTACACATTATTGTCTGTACACTTCCAACCAAATGTTCATTTTGCAATGTTCCAGCACGTTGAAATGTTGGCAGTAAGTTTCCGAATATAGGGAGCTATGGCTCATTCGAAGAGTATTTCGTGGGCCTGATTGATCGGGTATATATTAAAGTTATCATCTTGTAACACAATATTTTTTTCTTTTACAATGATGCTGATTATACATAATCTCCTACAAGTCCTTCCTATCAACTTGTTTCTTTCGATGAAACAAGGTTTTAATCAAACAGAAAGATTCCCACCTAATAACAAATACGAATAACATCAACGTACCGGAAGTCAACCTTTTCTGGCTTTTATGTAGCCGATGTTTATGTAATTGTTGTTTGCATTTAACATTAGAGTTTCGAGTTGAACATTTTTTTAATTGCTTCCTTTCGTTCTTATGATTTATGTGGCGTTAAATTTACTTTTTCACAGAGAATCGAATAGTTATGTAACAGATATTATTGTTAACTGTAAGAATAAAACTATAATATTATTTCTTATTTACTATCAGTTTCATGTATTAAACTGATTTACTAATATTGAGCCGATGTCATCAAAACAAATTCAGTATGGTTAATCAGAAAAGTAAGAAAATGATATACGGATCGAATAGAATTGCAATATCTATCTATCTATCTATTAGGTTGGTGCAAAAATAATGACGTAATAATGTCGTTTTTGGTCTTTTTAACGTCAAAAAACGACATCATTACGTCATTATTTTTGCACCAACCTAATATCTATCTATCTATCTATCTATCTATCTATCTATCTATCTATCTATCTATCTATCTGTCCCAGTCTGTTCATATCTATCTATCTATCTATCTATATATATATATATATATATATATATATATAATAGGGATATGTATGTATGTGGAGATAGATGGGTGTTCGGATGTGTGTAGAGATGTGTTTGTGTATGGATATATGGAATATTATAAAAGAAGACCTAATTTTCTGTAGTAATGTTTTATCCAACTTTCTCCTCGAATATTCCCCAATTGGAAATAAGTCTAAATAATACGGAGGTAAATTTTAAATTGATAATTTAATTTAAATTGAAATATATTACCCTTTAATAATCATTATTGTGATAAAATTATTTAAATAGGAATATCTAAAAACAGTCACGAGTTTAATTTATGAACAAAACTCAAACGGATAGATGTCAACTTAATAATCAACAAGAAAAAGTTTAGGAAAATAAAAAGATTACTAGATGTAAAAGGAATTTATTCTTTCAATGCAGTTTCTATGAATTTTTTCCAATCGACTATTTCATGGAAAATACCCAAAACTCCAACAAACATCAAATTAAATTCTTCGTAGATTTTGTAGACATTTAGATTTATATCAAACTTTAACCCCCAAATATACCCTTTAAAGTAATGCGAAATAACAGAGTCCAAGAAATTGAGTGAAACCTTCTCTCATCAGGATTGTTTTATTGTATCTTCTTCCTTTTATGTCGGCTTTCCTCTTCACCACTTACCCATCCATATCTAAAGATAACATAAGTCAAGTGAATCGTTTGTCTGGCCCACACCAAGTGGGGTTAGGGATAAAGAATTGAAATGGTACATCTAACTCACTCATGTCTTCTCTCCCCCCTCACTTCCTCACTTTGTTAATTTACATATGCTTAATACGGCCCGTCAAAAATGTGTAAATTTCATTTTTCATTTCAACCTTTGGAAGTAAAGTCTAATGATCCAGAGTCCTTTAAAAGGGCTGTGGTGAAATAATTTATTACATGGAACCTTAGTGGTCTGTTTTTATTCATATATATATATTATATATATATATATATATATATATATATATATATATATATATATATATATATATATATATATATAAAGTGGATACAACGTCTAAAAACACAATATCCAGCCGGGCTAAACCATAAATTTAACAATATAGATAGTACTAATATATAACTCAACAAATCAAAACCTACCCACATTTCTCACCCACACAAGACAGACATGCTTACGGAGGTGTTGAGGCCTCACACATATACACACAACCACACGAATATACACACTTACACACATCATACTCTCTCACTCCCTAATGTGTCAAATGATAACTCAAACCCACAGCAATACACACGCTTACACATATCATACTCACTCACTCCCTAAGAACCAAATAACACACACACACACACACACTTAACAGAGACACACCCCCTCTCCAGGAACCAATAAAACTGTCAAACTGACTAGGGGAATTCAGAGCAGCAGGGATCCATCCAGCTCTTATCTCAAATAACAACTTAAAAGAGACTGTTTGACCAACACAAGGGATGTTAAAAGATTCATGTTAAAAAGATAAAAAAATAAAAAAAAACAAATGAAAACTACAGACAAAAGTTCATTTTCTCCATCAAGACATTCATTTCTGTAGTTTACTGCTACCAGCAAGCAGAAATATTTCTTCTCCTGATGATGGCCATTTTGGCCGAAACTAGTCGAGGAATCTAAATGAAATAATAATAAAAAAACGAAAGAATATTAATCTACAACCCAGTGTGTCTGAAGATTTTAATTTTTTATATTTTTTTTTATTGTTCAATATATATATATATATATATATATATATATATATATATATATATATATATATATATATATATATATATTCTTATATCCCGACAACTCTCTTATATCCAATATATATATATATATATATATATATATATATATATATATATATATATATTTATATATATTTATATGTATATATTTGTTCATATCTACCTGTTTAAAAAAATTTGTTCATATCTATCTATCTATCTATCTATCTATCTATCTATCTATCTATCTGTCTGCTTAATGTCTCTCTGTTTATCTCTCTCTCTTTCTCTCTCTCTCTCTATATATATATATATATATATATATAAGCTATATAAATTATAACATGAAATATTGTTTATCTTAGTGTAGTAGTTACTATTTTTTTTTAAAATACTTATTTGAGAATAGATGAGCGCCAATGTTGGAAATAATATTTTCAATTCACTCTGTTCTTCATTGACTATATAATGGATTTGTGTAAAAGAAGATTTGAAGAACTGGAATGCAGAGACGAAAATAGAGATGATGATGATGATGATGATGATATCATTTGAAAGTCAGGCTTGCAAAACCTAAATTTCAAAGAAGATTAATCAAAATAAACTCTTTTAAAAATTGTGGGACAAGAATAAAGCTTTAGTGAAAACGTAGCTTGAAGCTATTGTAAGATTCAAGAAAATATTTTCAATGGACCTATGTAGTGGAATGATGGGGTCGCCATGGCTTTTATGGCTTGAATTAAAAATGGCTAAGAAAGCAGAGAAGGAATTTAGCTTTATAAAAAAGAAGGTGGTGGAACATGTTGGTTTGAGGAACGAAAAGCAAAGAAGAAGAAGAAGAAAAAGAAGAAGAAGCATTGTGCCTGGAACAATTAAATAGGATAAAGTTGGAGTACTTGGAACGAGTCTATCAAAAAGGTAGAAATAACATGTTTAAGGGAGAATGGAGACCATAAAAATAAGATTCAGGCATCGACTTGGAAATAAAAATACGTGAAGATAACATAAATTTGAGAAAATAAAACAAAGATGATTCCAATGAGCAAATTTTCAGCAGAAATGATACACACGCTTTATTAATAAAAAAACAATAGAAGTCCATTGTTTTATTGTCTTATATTTTACATTATTTACATTATTCAGACTATTGTCCTCATCTTTGTCACCATATTTATCACAACGCTTCGGCCGTTGTACGCTCCGGCAAAAAAAGTGTTAAGTTCAACATTCCAACCACCTGAAGAAAGCCGGAGCGTACAACAAATGAAATTTTGTAAAAATATGGCGACAAAGATGAGGACAATATAACTGAATAATGTAAATAATATATATGATATTTTCATCTCAGAAATATAGACAGATACTGAAAGGCCGAAACGTTGTAATAAATATGGTGACGAAGATGAGGACAATTGTCCGAATAATGTAAATAGTGTACATAATACCTCATCTCAGAAATATAGACAGATACTGAAAGGCCGAAACGTTGTAATAAATATGGCGACGAAGATGAGGATTGTTGTCCGAATAATATAAAAAGTGTACATAATACCTCATCTCAGAAATATAGACAGATACTGAAAGGCCGAAACGTTGTAATAAATATGGTGACAAAGATGAGGACAATAGTCTGAATAATGTAAATAATGTACATAATACCTCATCACAGAAATATAGACAGATACTGAAAGGCCGAAACTTTGCAAAAGAAATGGTGACAAAGATGAGGAAAATGGTCCGAATAATGTAAATAGTGTACATGATACCTCACCTGAGAAATATAGACATATACTGAAGGGCCGAAACGTTGTAATAAATATGGTGACATAGATGAGGACACTAGTCCGAATAATGTAAATAGTGTACATAATACCTCATCTCATAAATTTAGACAGCCGCTGAAAGGCCGAAACTTTGTAAGAAATATGGTGACAAAGATGAGGAAAATAGTCCGAATAATGTAAATAGTGTACATGATACCTCATCTCAGAAATATAGACAGATACTGAAGGGCCGAAACGTTGTAATAAATATGGTGACAAAGATGAGGACAATAGTCCGAATAATGTAAATAGTGTACATAATACCTCATCTCAGAAATATAGACAGTCTTATATTCTGTTGCTATTCAGATCACCAATCTGTAACGTTTAGTAAATACTGAGCATTAGAAGTAAAGAATAAGGATAAAGAATTCGATAATCAGACTCTAGGCAAATACGACACGTTTTGCCATCACAATTAGAAAGACATAATTTGTTGGTAACGGTAATTCAAAAGGAATTGTGTAAGTTGACAACGATACGAATACGTATTAAACGAATGGGAAAAGTAAAATTCTGTTGTATTTTGAAATTCAAGACGAAATTCATCTCACATCACTTTGAATCTGAGACTCTTGTCTCCGTACGACTTTAACTAAGACGTGGGAGGGGGGGCGGTGAAAAAGTTCTCACCCCAACCATTATCCACAATCTGACCAAAACTCAGAAAGTTTTGTTATTGTTCTGTCCAGTAAATGTTCACCGCCGTCATTGTTGATCAAGGTAAAGTGACTTATGTAATATTAACCAGTGCTGAAAACTTTCCGGTTCGGCCTACGTCATAAAATCAGTCTTTCAATGATCAAACATCGGAATACTGATTTTAGGTCGAGCTTAGAACTTTTCCGCACAACATCGAATATTAATACTAAAAGAAAAGTATAGATGATACAGGAAAATGGTAAAAAGTCCATGTGAATAAACAGAATTTGATCCGATAATCATAAAATACGAAGCTTTCTATTTATTTCCAAGCTAGCGACAACAGATATTAGGAGCAGAATTTTAAAAAAAAACATCGTGGTTCTCCGCAGATTCATTTTCTTGGGAAATATTAGTGGTTTCCCGTTGCTTTCTCCACAGTTTGAAATTCAGAGTGATTGCCAGCCAAGACTAGAGAATTCAGTTTAGCGTTCCATTTTCCTGGTGGCAAGAAATTTTCATAAATTGACCAAAAATGCATTTGTGCGAATACGAAAAAGGAATAGGGAACAAACAAGAAGTAAAAAGATCTGATTGATCAGGAACGGTGATTCAGATGAAATTGTGCAAATGGCTGCGATACAAGCACGTAAATCAATGGGAGAAGTAAATGTTCGGTGGAATTTTGAAATTCAAACGAATGATACAATCCGAGCCAGAAGACTACGGAATATAATGGTGACAATCGGGCTCATCATCGTTGGTATATTTGGGACGAGTTTAGCAAAAAGGCAGAAAGAAAAGAAAAGGTTCAAGAAGGCATGGACACCATTTCAATAACAAGGTGTAGGCTTGGCTATAAAAAAACGTGAAGATGACACGAAGCTTAATGAGAAAAAAAAAGAGATGAATTCAATAGGCAAAATTCCTGTTTAAATTGCTTTCTTTTGGCGAAAGATGGGTCAACTAAGTTAAATAACGATTGTTATATCAGACGACAGAAAATGGCGCCTTGGAAGAGCTGCTGGACAATCTCCCCACTGTTGAAGAGAAGACTTGAGGCAAGAGAGATGGGATTCCAAGGAAAAATGCTGAAAATACCATAGATTGGGCATAAGATCAATGAAGAAGTTTTACGGAAAATGAGAACAAAAATGAATATTTTTACTAAAAAGAGTTGGAAATTTTGGGTCAAATAAGGAATAAGGAAGGCTAAGAAACTTCAACGCCCACAAGGCGTATATGAATGCATCAATATTATAGGTATTTATACGAATATTAAATATCATAAACACTTCAAGATACCGTCTTCTTAAGTAAAAGATATTTAATGTGGGATATCCACGATATGCTAGCTATTATTTACATTAATTGCACTGGCTTTTGAGAGGTGACTTAAGGGAAAATGTGGTGCCTGTGTGGTCGATGTAAGCATTTAATGAAGTTTTTTTTTTATATTATTAATATTGAAGATGCAATCTCCCAAAGAGGATGACGGTCAACAAATAAACTTATTTTTACATATCAACCAAAATACAACTATCAGCATAAAACAAATACTAATAATAATATACAGCACCCAACTCAAGGAAAGAACCAAAAACCAAGAAGCTATTATTCTACCAAATAACTCACATTAAACAATATATATTTCTCTTTGTTGATGTTGTGGAAAGTCGCTAGATGTTTTGGTTATCTCTTATTTGGTAAAGTTCTTTGATTATGATCCCACAAGCATGGAGAAATGTGGTCATCACTGAGACTCACAGGTTTCATTTGATCCAAGCTTTTTTGGAACTATTGATCTGAGAAAGAGTTGATATTTCAGAAATTTCTGAACGAGTTTGGTACTTTTGTGATGCCAACAAATACTCGTTGTCACTTTTGTAATGCTCGTTATAGTAGAGACATTGTAATCGCAGATACAGATATAGTAACGCCGTTGAACAATACTGGTGTCAGACGCCTTCAAATAACATTTGCACTAATAGTATTTGCTCGATAATACTCGCTCGAAAGTAACTATCGTATAGTGATCCGAATAGAAAAATTGTTTAGTGAATAGAATAGAGAATAGCTGTCTGTATAGTAATAGAGGATAGACTAGAAATAGTGATCCATAATAGAGGATAGACTAGAAATAGCGATCAATTAGACACCAAGCTAGTTCCTACTTATGCGTTTCCTCTAAGGTCACATGGTCAACTTAATTAAATAATGACATCACATGTGTCGGCAGCTACACTTTATTCCTATGTAACACTAAGTCTCTGTTATGGTCCAATATCCTCGCACCACAGTTATGGTCCAAGGTTAGAACCAAGGAAGAACAACACGAACACAAGAGTAGAATAACAAAGATATATTACAATAGAAATATAGTACAAGAAGTTGAAGGTGTTACTAATGACTGTCCGTCTGGTTTAGGGTGAACTAATATTGTCTCAACTCGTTACATCATTCATTCATTATACCTTTTGAGAGGCGCAGTATTTATAGTGTCAGGAAGAGTCCATTATCGTTATAGGTAAGTTCCCATAACAGTCTCACAGGTTTCATTTGATCCAAGCTTTTTTGTAACAATTGATCCGAGAAAGTGGTTGTATACAGTTGATATTTCAGAAATTTCTGAACGAGTTTAGTACCGTACATGGCATCCATATGAAAATCTCAATAATAATAATCGACTTGAAATTTACGATTAACAAATTGTGGGCATCTATTCCTGTTTCTTCATTTTTAATTACTCAGTTTTATAAAATAAAAAGACAGGGGCGTCAAGAGAATCACCTGAAGTCGCTATAAATAACGTTTACAGTAATAAGAAAAAAAAAATTTTTAAGAAATTAGCGTTGTTTACGTTTCGGATAGGAAACTTAAGCTATCAGAACTAGATTCAAAGAAGATGCAACAAGAAAATAAATAGGCATTTTAGAACTTACTTTGTCAGGCTGGTTTCCATAGCCAGGCTGGTAGTGACACACTTTGACTCAAAAATGTGATATCCCTGATGGAAAAAGGGAGCAAGTTCGATTCCTGTTAGAGGTAGAATTTTTCTTTCGTAAGTCTTCTCAGTTTAGGCCGGTTGACATTATTCAAAATAGAAATTCAAAAAGGAATAGAAAATTCTGTTTAGAGCAATAAGAAAGATGTTGGATAAAAAAAAATCCGTATATATATATATATATATATATATATATATATATATATATATATATATTGTACAGGTAATAAATTCATTGGTACATAATCCAAGTGGATCGTAGTAATATCAAATATGAAAACTGATCCGCAAAAAGAGCTCAATGTATCTATTATAACAGAGCATATAAATTACACAACAAAATCACAAATTACCTCATATAGGGAGGTATGGATCTATTTCAACTGACGACCATAAACACGTCAGTTTTATTCAGTTTAGACGATGGGCTTGAATAACAGTGACGTGCTTATGCTTGAAACATATTTAAACCCCTCCCTTTGGATTTTGTTGTACCACACACACACATACAGACACACACACATACACAGACATACACACACACACATACATATTTATATATATATATATATTGCAAAAAGATATATAAATGTTTATATATCAAGAACAAATTAATGAAAATCTACGACAAAGTGGAAAGGGGTCTGACAACGAATTCAAATATATTTTTCTACTCACTGACTGTATCATAACATAGCTGTAACATAAATCTTGTTACAATTACTTCTAAAACAATAAGAAAGACTTAATGCAAAACAATAAAATAAGATAAAATAAGATTTGACGAAGAATCTACTCGCATGTAATTTCCACATGTATAAATTGCCACAAAAAATGCATAGAAGAAACCTCAAGAAATTCAAATAAAATATTATATGAAGACAAAAGGGAGCTTTTAAAATACAACGCATATATGCATTAGATACTCACCATAATGTATCTGACCTTAATTATGGTTTAAAAAAATGTTTCTGCAATCTGGAACCATCTGTTACCTTTCCCAGATATCTCTGCAATTCTTGCTTCCTAATCGTACGTTCATACATCAATCTCATTCAGCAACTCTCTGCGTTTAATAGGTCCTGGACCCTATATTGGGTAAATACTCAAAAAGAAAGAATGATTCGGGTCCTCCGATCTCTGCAAGGTCTTCTCCTGCAGTTGGCATGGAAAACTTGCTTTTTCTGTATAAGCTTCACTTACATATATGGGGCCCTGTAACAGACGTGGAAGACTTTCACAAATATTCGTTCATGAAGGCAGGATCTCTATCTATAAAAGGCAGGATGTGTGTGTGTGTGTAACAAATGCACGGCCGCAATTTTCGACGGATTTACACCAAAATTTACATGGACATGCTCCAAGTTTGAAGAAGAGCCAAGACCGACTTTGAATTTCTTAACTCCCATCGATAGTGGAAATAATCGATTTTTTTATGCTTCTACGGCAGTTTTCATATAGTTTGCGGCCATTTTCTACTGACCAGAGTGAGAGCCAATAACTGGCTGCCACGAATAGGCAGGAAGATTCTATTGGCCAGCGTGACAGCCAACAGCTGACTGACACGAATGTTAACTAGCATGCTAGCATGCAAAAAAAATCGATAGCTGCATTCGTCACAAGTGGGAAAAATTTAAATCTGCATGGCACTTTACTCCAATTGGCTCATTCACTTGCTTAAACTCAACGTTGATTCTGATTCCGCAGAACTGGGTTGGGTGTGAAAAAGTATTTGTTGTTAACATTCTCTTTTCATTCGGTTTTTCCAGTTACGAGTCCTTCTTTAAAGCTTATCGTCTTGTGTTCATTTTGTTTAGTTCTTTTTTCGTAACAGATTTAATGTTTAGTATAGAGCTTAGAAAAAATTCGCATTGTGAGATAGGCAAGAAGTAAGGCATGTAGCAACATCAGCACGGCAAAGGGCACTCCTTTAAGGGCAAGGAAGGGCAAAAATATTTTAAGTCAAGTGATAGCGATTGCTGTATGAGTCGTACGATTTTTGAATCAAGCACGGGCAACGCCGGGCCATGCTGCTAGTATATAATAATATTGTACGTCTGTCGCCAAATTCAGATACCTCTCCGCTTTTTGTGTTTTATTTTTTTAACGAGTGTCGAGGTTTATTCTTTGTTTTCTGTTTACGATTATGTTTCAGGTTCCGTCTAAAGTCTTCTCATTCTCTTTCACTCCCAATAACCCCTTGCGTCTTAGCGGCATTATCGCCTTCCTTGGGACGAATTGATTAAAAAAGGTTGTATAAAGATAATACAGGTGTTATCAGTGTCGTTTCTTATCAATTTTTTTTATAAAAAAACAAATTTTCTAAAGTTTATTCATTTTTGTCCATTGTTTGTGCCATGATTCACGATTCTTCTTCGTATGCGACAGAGGTTTCCAGATTCATCTACACGTATTGATTGGTTCTATCAGCGTTTATGCTGGGTGGTGGCGGATAACAGCTATTTGTTGATATTCTTTGAGCGATAAGTTGATACGCAAATGATACTGCAATAAAAATAAGTGTTATTTTTTTTTCTATTTCTATAGTTGTCTCCTTTATGCATGGTGTTATGAATAGAGATAAAGTGAGATATAGCGAGGGAGAGAGACATAGTGGCGGGGAGAGAGAGAGAGTGAAAGAGAGTGTGTGCGTGTGTGTTAGAGAGAAGTGAGGAGAGAATACAAAGGATTTCTTGCACCAACATGATCGATAGCCTTTAACATTACGTATGAAAATAAGAGTAGAAAGAAAATGAAGAAATGAAATACAATTAGTCAGGAAACAAAGCAATTATTATTGATAGAATGTGACTGCTATATATATAATGTAAATGAATTATTAATGATTTTACTATAAAGATACACATTTAAAATAAGGAAGGGATTGTCCGTGGTCAGGAATTAATGCCTGCATTACTGCCAGACGAGGGTTATTTTATGTATAACATAAAATAAATGCCTGTACTTATTTTCATAGTACTGCGTTCAAAATAGAAAAAATGGTTTGTCAGTGATCATAAATTAATGCAAGCATTACCGAGAGAATATATTATGCTTAATATAAATCTATTCTTAATGATTTTACTTTAGGAAGGTATGAAAAATCAGGCAGAAAGGAATTGCCAGTGGTCAGGAATTAATTCATCCATTATTGAAAGAAAAGGTCTATTAAATGTATAAAGTGAAAGCAAGTTTAATGATTTTTACTACATAAAATCATCTTATCCTTTACTACAGAAATTCATCTTATTCTTTTCCTATAGAAATTCATCTTATTCTTTTCCTATAGAAATTCATCTTATTCTTTTACTATAGAAAATCAACTTATTCTTTTCCTATAAAAATTCATCTTATTCTTTTCCTATAGAAATTCATCTTATTCTTTTATTATAGAAATTCATCTTATTCTTTTATTATAGAAATTCATCTTATTCTTTTATTATAGAAATTCATCTTATTCTAATTCTGCTCGTCCCTTCTTTAGTTTCTTATTTTGCACTTACGTTACGTCCTGTCAATACCTCTTAAATAATGGACTATTCCATTTTGATCGCGTGCAAAGACAGAAAGCACATATCAGAGACGCTACTTGTGTTCAGTGAGAAAAATAAAATAAATAAATAAATAAGGAAGAAGCGGCGCCCTGCCAATACCTCATAAATTTTGGACTCTTCCGTTTTGCTCACGCGGAAATACGGAAAAGGCATATCACAGACGCTACTTGCTTTCAGTGAGAAAATGAAAGAAAGAAAGAAAGAAAGGAGGGGGGCTAAAAGAGGCGATACCACCCTCATGTGTTTAACAGCTGTTTTAGTGAAATGTAAAAAGTTGTTAATTTGAAATCTTCTCTAACCCCTTACTTCTTGAAATAATGATCAGCATTCATATTTATGATTGTTATCGCAATATTTTGTTAAAGTTGTTAAGCTCAAATATTTAACGATTTTGATAGAGGAATTTCTACAGATATTTTATTGTCGTAGAAATCGCCATTTGCTTATTCAGTCATTAATTCAAGAAATACATTGAAGATCGTTCTAGCAACGAAAATACAATGAAAATGAATTTATATATATTATATATTATCATAACGCAATGAGAATATAAAATAGAGGATTGTCAGATAGCAAGAAATACTGATAATGTAGGATCCTCGTATGTATGATGTAAGTACGTTGCTAATGATTTTACAATAGAAATGCACGTAAAACCATGAAGAAAGGGATTGTCGGTGGTCAGTAATCGATGCAAGTGTTACTAACAGGGAATGTTTATTTAATACATGACATTGTATGATAAGTAATCGTGGAGGGCATTTCTTGACTGAAATAGTTTTCACCAGAGTCCGAAGTCTGTGTTCGATTCTAGGCGACGGCTAAAATTTCGGAAGGTTTTTAATGCAAGCAAGCCACTCACCCATAGCTCGTCGACTTAAAACAATCTTTTTACACCCATTCTTATTCGGTCATAAGTTGTCTTTAGTATATATCAATAGGCTCCATGTATAGTAATGGTTTGGAAGTTAATCTATGAAAGAACAATAATTAAGAACAGAGAAGATAACGATTGACATTGCATTTAAATTTTTGGTTGAGCCACGTTAGAAAGAAAGAGGCCAGAAAAGAGTTCCACAGATGAGAGATGCGAAAGAGGAAACTGTTAGCATAGAACTTACGGTTACCTCCAGTCATTTTAACTTTAAAATGATGAGACCTTTCCGCCAATCTAGTACTGCGCTTAAATTCATAAAGTCTAGCTACCATAGACGAAAGTTCATCAGAATAATTACCATAAAATTATCTATAGAAAATGTACAGGTTATGTTACGGCAGTCGCAAAGGGAATGAAGCCGAGATGCCAGGTCAAGAGCAGTAACTTTGCAGATTCTTCTTTGAATCTTATCAAGAATCTCTAAATAACACCAGCCCAGATTTGGCAGCAATATTCAAAGCAAGCATGAATTTTAGCCTTGGCTTTGTGCTTTACGATTTTAAATAACATCACAGACGACAGGAGGTTTTTCAGCTATAAAAATGCCAATTGGCTGTTTATGGCAGCACTATAAAAAAAAAGATATAATTCCTCACGATGAAAAATGTATAATGAAAAACATTTTTTTCTTCTTATATTTTATATGTTTAAAATTATCATCGAATGGGCAGTAAAACTTTTAAGTGTCATTAGTGAGGACTTTTTTTCTCTCTCATAAACAGAGTGAATGGACTGATGAACGTGCTCACCAAACGAGAAAATTGTTTTAAAGTAAGTTTTTATACTTATTTTTGATGTAATTATACAAAACAGCTATATAAATGGCATTTAAACTCTTTTTCGACAATAAAAATGAAGACAGAATAAGAAATAAACATGCTAGGTTTTTAAAATGAATATATTTAACAGGGTGATAGCTCTAAAAAAGTTTTAATGCGTTTGACATACTGGCCTTCTATCACAAATTGAAAGGTTATGGTATTTCTGGACAAATCTTTGAACTGATTTAGTCTTTCTTATCAAATCGAGAAATGAAAGTTGTCTTGAATGGCCACTCTTCTTGATCTTTTCGAATTAATGCATGTGTTCCCATGGGCTCCATCCTTGGACCGATGTTGTTTCTAATTTTCATAATTGAGCTTCCTGATGTCATCAGCTCCCAACTTAGTATCTATGCTGATGACACAACTATTTAGTCCTGTTTTTATGATAAGCCTCATCGGTTCAAAAGATCAAATTGGCAGCTGATCTAAAAAATGACCGTTGTTAAATGGGACAGGGAAAGGCTTTTTAATTTTAGCACCTTCAAAATGAAAATGCTTTCTTTTAACTGTCACAAAGAATTCTTTCTGCCTTTCATCAGTGTGGCTGATGCTAACCACCAGGAGAGTGACTCCTTGATCCTTCTCTCGGACTAATGTTTTCCGCTGACGTGAAGTGGAAAAATTATATTGAATCAATTGTCAAGTATCGTGCTAGGTAAGTTGATTCTCTTTGTCGTGCTAGGCAATTTTTCTCACTGGAATCTATCGTACATATTCATAAGTCTACCATACAACCTTGCTCTGAATATTGCTGTCATATATAGTATTGTACCCCTGCTAAATATATGAAGATTCTTGATAAACTCCAAAGATTAATCTGCAATGTTATTGGTGCTGACCCGGCATCTCGTCTCCAATCACTTTCCTACCGCTCTATAAATATTTTCATGGTAATTGTTCTGATGAACTTTTCTCTGTCTTAACGTAGACTTTATGAATTTAAGCGTAGCACTAGATAGGCGGTAAGGTCATTTTACAATTGAAATGTCTAGATGAAACCGTAAGTTCTATGCTAGCAGTTTCTTCCATCGCACTTCTCGCTTGTGGAACTCTCTTCCGGCTTCTCGCAAAAAATTTAAATGCAATGTCAATTGTTAACTTGTGTCTTCTTAATTCGTGTTCTTTTATTAGTCTCTCTCCTTAATATGTTTCTTTCTCGTTCTCTAACACTCATTAAACACTTCAGTTTTAGTGGCTTTATTGCCTTGCTTGGAATGGAATGATAATCAAAATATGGCTGTCAGAGCAACAGAAAAGATGAAGAAAATGCATTTAAATTGCAGACGTTTCAATATCAGTTTTTTTCAAACCATCTATTGATATAGCAGATAGAATTCATGAAAAGTATAATTTGCCACACAAATCTAAAACTTTGCAGTTATGTCGAATTCATTAATTTTAAAAGTGATGACGTATATACGATATCTTTCAAAATGATCTTAGACAGGATATTACATTGGAGGATATTAGATTGGAGATAATATATTATCACACAGGAGGATTTTCTTTTCGTGAAATCTAAAGAAATGAATGGCAAATTCTGTCCGTTCATCTGTCCGTTCATCTGTCCGTCCGACCGTGCCTTTGAATTCTCTCTAACTCGGTCTATACTTACTCTACATAGACATATTATACATTTTTGGAATTAGGATGAATCGGGGATTAAAAATCTGCCCTTCATCTGGTGTTTGAATATCCAGCATTTGGGTTTGTGCCCAGATGAGGAGGGAACAGTTAAAAATTCAAATTTTAAAATAACTGAAAAAAAATGAGTGATTTTAAAAGTTTTAAAATTTATATTGAGTTTAAAGTAACCAATTTTATTTTATTTTTGTTTTAAATTCAGTTTAAAATATCTCCATAACATTTTGAACTGGGAAAATCAATTTTATTTCTCCAAAATGATAAGCACCCAGAGTTAAGTGAGAGGTTACGTGACGTGTGGATTTGAAATTCCGCAGAGTTTTGTGATTTGAAGATCTCAATTTTGGGACTGAAATGGAATTTGGCCCGATAGCGGACTTTCGGCCCAAATTGTTTCTTTTGTTTGTTTTTTTTTGGTCTGAATTGGACTTATTGCCCGAATCAGAGTTAAAGTGAAGTTCTGAAGTTCCACGGAGGGAATAGACGAGTTTAAATTTCTTTCTTCAAACGTATCATTGCTGTTTTCTAAACTGGACCAGATTTCTCTTTAGTTTTAGGCCAGAGGCCCAATAAGACCCCACCCCCTGAAGCTAGCTTAAAATTAGCACCCCCCAGAAGGTAGCTTAAAATTAGCCCCCCCAAGGCAGCTTACAATTTGCTCCCCACCCCCAAGAAGCTAGCTTAAAATTAGCCCCCCCCCCCCAGAAGCCAGCTTAAAATTAGCACCCCCAGTAGCTTAAAATTTGCACCTCACAGAAGTTAGCTTAAAAATTAGCACCCCCTCTACTTTACCCCCCTGCCCAAAAAAAGCTAGCTTAAAAGTGTGCACGGAGTTCAGCTTTTAAGCTAGCTTATTAATAAATAATATTCCATGCAAACAGACCGCGGAATTTATTGCGGGCAAAATACCGAATTATCACACTTGGTCGGACAATATATCTGATTAATATTTAATTTTTTCCCGTTCGGACTCAGTAAGTATCCGTTTATCTTGCGAGATAAAAAAAAATTGGTCAAAATAAAGTCCTTTGGTGGTGAGACTTGAGTGAACTCGGCGATGGTAGATGGAGAGAACGTTTTAACTTGTTACTGTTGACAGCCTACTGCCTTTGGGTATGTCCACTCCAAATTTTCTCCCTGGATTTAATTCCATAGCCTTTTTTTTTTTTGTATTTTCATATGACCGTAAGGCAGCGGAGGTTTAAAATCAGGTTTTTTTTCCCTAGAATGATTGCCTTCCTGAGCTATAGAGCTCCATCTACTCGAAGCAGCTGTTTATGAGGCGTCAGTTTTCCCTCATTTTTTTTTTTTTTTTTGAGCGGGAGTTAGTTGTCAGGAGCTATTTGAGACGAAAGCATTTTATAGACAGTGGGAGATTGTCTCTACTATCGCCTCCGGCTATGATAACCTTTGGAATATACACAATATACATTTACAAACATTATATACATTACGTGTTTTAGAAGCTTCTAAAAAATTAAGGATTTTTAAATACATAAAAAATTAGGTAAAAAAAAAACACTAGAAAGCAAGAGCAATACGATATACAGTGTAACCCGGATATAAGAGAGTTGTCGGGACCGGAGAAGTCTCTTATATCCGGGTTTCTCTTATATCCGGGTTTGGTCTATTTTATATACATTAACACAGGCTCTAATTTAGGACCAGAGAAAATCTCTCTTATATCCAGGTTTCTCTCATATCCGGGTCTCTTATATCCGGGTTACACTGTAGTACATAAATAAAGAATCACAAATTTCGAAAAGTTTGTTAATTTTTGAAAAATAAAAATATATATCGGGATAAAATACTCAGAGATTATGAAATCATTATTCAACATACAATAAAATAATTTATGGTACCTTTTTAACATTTATGGTACCTTTTTAACAGCACTAACATTTAAACTATCAATTCAGGAAAAAAATGAAAGAGAGTTGAAAATGCAAAATTGATAAATGTAATTTAGGGAAGCAAAAACAGAAAATAAATATAAGACAAACGATCTTCAGGTTAGTTGTTGAAATCAAATAGATAAAAATATAGAAAAAAATAATAATAAACAATACATACATCACTTCAAATAAGTATAATAATCATAATATAAATGAAATAAAAGAAAAAAAAATGTAAATGTTTATATATTTGTTATTATTATTACAACGTTTTGATCGTTCAGTTGCATTATTTGTATTAAACAATGGAAAATAATCTTGTGTTTAAAGATTTATTACGGAACTAGTCATGGTTGGAAGAGAATAATTGATTTATTTTTTATCTAGCTGGAAAGAAAAACAATCTCCTAACAAATGGCATCCGCGATTTGTTTGAAATGGTTTGCATTTCTTACACACTATGTATAAAACAATGAAGTGGTGGTGGGGGGCATGGTTAGTGTTGATTAGAAGATGCAATTTAAGGAAACAATAGCATACGGGAATATTTGCCTTAAGTAAAAGACATAGTCACCCCCATTCTAATTAGCCCGGAATCTGTAAAAGCATAGAAACTGGAGTTCAGAATACTCGCCAACGTGTGAAAATCCCCACCAGAGGTAAAAGAAATAAAATAAATTGATAGTAAGTTAAAGAAAAGTGTTAAGGATAAAATGACGAACAGGCTTGACTTTTTTGAAAGTGTCAGTGGACGGTCGCACTTAATTATCAATTTCAATGGCGATGCTAGTCCCTATTTGCGGACTGGCATCGGTCATCACAAAAATTAAAAGAAAATATGGAAAAAAAACTAGAAGGAAATGGTTTCGCCTATGAAAGTAGCTACATTATGAGTTTGAGTGGCTTTTTATTTGACCATGAAATATTGCATATAATTACCGAATTATCAATTATGAAGAAGGCGTGGAATTTTGCTCAAAAGAAGCCCCCCCACCGAAACTTTTCCATGGAAATATAGTGGATTAAAGTTTTGTTTCATGAATTTGGTGACATAGTAATTGTGAGTTCAATCCCTGGTATGGGCAGCGTGTATTTGGATGACAGGAAGCACAAATTGTGAACCACAATTGTGGGACACTAGCTCAGTGGATTAAAGCATTGGTTTGTGAATTTGGTGACATAGTGATTGTGAGTTCAATCCCTGGTTTGGGTTGTCTAGACAAACTTAGTAGAAATAGGACTGAGAGTTAAAAAGCAATAGTAAAAGAACAAGACGAGATATCTCGAGACATGAAAAGTGAAAGGGGAACAATCTACACTTATTAAATAAAGGGTTCAATTTAAAATTCTCTGAATGTTGTTCGAATTAACGGACACCAGAAGAATGCTATGAGAGTACAGTGGCTAAAATGTTGCGATAAAACAATGAAGAAAATTGTCTGAGAGTAAATATGTCAATAATGATTACTCCTCATTCCAGAAATCCAGATAGAATTTATCAATCCGTATTTGCAGTATTTCTAATTATTATCTTGTGTAACCAACTATCTAGTTTACAAATAGTTTCTCTATTATGAGAACAATTTGATAATTGTCTCATGGCTTTGAATGTGATGAGAGAGGGTAGAAATTACAAAAGAAAACGTGGATAAGACGGGCTTGTGGGTCATATGAAATTAAAACTTCGTTGTAAACAAAGCAAATTAAAGTGCTACAAGACTAGAGCTTTAATCTGTACAGATTGATCCTACCGACGAAATGCTCTTCGAATGAGCAATGGTTCTCCATATTCCAGTTTATTTGGTTTAGTTTAGTTATTTTTACGGTATATCAACCTCAGTGGGATATGTAATGCCAACAATATTTTTAGGATATGTTTGCATGCATAGAATATGTAGTCTTTGTAAAAACCAGTTTCATTGACGTATTTCTCTAAAGAGGGGTTTTGTAGAGAGTTAAATGTATTGTTGCTAATTTTTTTTTTCAAATATGTATTGCTGGTATTTTTTACTATAAAAATCTATTTTTATACTTTCATAGTGTTTTGACCCCAATTTGGGGGTTAACTATGCTACCACCTCGGGTCAGGATGGACATGAGAACAACGGCAATTAAGAGTTGGTTGCACTCTCCTCAGAACCTCCGGCTCAGTGATCTTGCTGCCGGATGTTGTTTATCGTCACACCCAGGAAAACCTAGATTCGGGACATTATTAACAACGACTCACCCAGCTGGGACGTTTCAAATGAACCTCTGCTTTAAAATGTACTAACTGCGTTCAATATTAAATTTTCCCTATCATAATGTTGATAGCTATTTTTCGAGTCTTCCATTAGGGTCGCCGCTATGGGCAAATAGTGAATCCCACCAAATATATATATATATATATATATATATATATATATATATATAAGCATAAATATAATTTTTTATATAAAAATACCGACAATAAATATTTATAATAAGATTACCAACAATAAAATATGATATGCATTTATTTGAAGTGATGAAATTGTGTCCAAATATTCGGATTTAGATGTTGATATGGCGTTCAACAAAAACAACATTTTCTCCTGCAACCAATGTGGTGAGGGCCAGTAACAGTTGTGGAGAATTCTCCACAGTCTTCATTCGAGGGGTCAGTTTTTTTTTATGGGTACAGAGTTATTTATCAACCTACAAAAAACATACCCTCTTGAGGTAACCCCCCACCCCCAAAAAAAATGCATGAGGTAAAATATTCCATAAGTTAGGAGCGAAAATATCAGACAAATTTTACCATTTCCATTTACTCGTCTTCTTACGTCTTCTGGTTTTTCTGGCGATTTTTTCAAAGAAGAATTTGGTAAGAATGTCTTTCACAAGTTTTCGTATTTCATTCCTTATAAGACTATACTCTATTTACATTGCTCGGGCTATCATCCTCATCTTTGTTGCCATATTTATCACAACGTTTCGGTCGGCGGTCGGAATGTTGAACTGAAACACTTTATTTCGCTCGCTGGGGTAGACTAGTTCTAGTTCCACGTGCCATGTCTAATAGATGTCAGTTATCAGTTATCGCTTGTTAATTCCCCCCACTCTAAGTTCTCCACCACCTTAACCAGGTATAGAACTCACACACTTTGGGTTTTTTCACTGTATCTAACTAACGCCTTTATCCACTGTGCCATGTGACCTGAAACGTTGTGATAAATATGGCAACAAAGATGAGGTCAATAGTCCGAATAATGTAAATAGTGTACATAATATCTTATCTCAGAAATATAGACAGATACTGAAAGGCCGAAACGTTGTAATAAATATGGCGACAAAGATGAGGACAATAGTCCTAATAATGTAAATAGTGTACATAATATCTCATCTCAGAAATATAGACAGATACTGAAAGGCCGAAACGTTGTAATAAATATGGCGACAGAGATGAGGACAATAGTCCGAATAATGTAGATAGTGTACATAATACCTCATCTCAGAAATAGAGACAGATACTGAAAGGCCGAAACGTTGTAATAAATATGGCGACAAAGATGAAGACAATAGTCCTAATAATGTAAATAGTGTGCATAATACCTCATCTCAAAAATATAGACAGATACTGAAGACCATACTCAATTATTATTACAGTAATATGGGTTTAGCTTAATTAGAAGTGCCGGTCGTAGACGATGCATGGGTCACCATTATTCTATCAGATACCTAAATATTGTATATAAAAAAAAACTGAGATATTTTAAACCATTTTAAGTAGAATAAAAATGGGAGTTTGTATGGCATGAAATGTATTTAGTAATTTATTACTTATCCAACTTATATATAATTCTATATTTATCAAATTCAAATTTATTTTCCCATTTCATAAAGTTTGAAGGTATTTGAACCATAAAATGGCTTCCATTAAATATTATAATGCGTAAAATCATTACTTTTTTTCTCACTGTTTTCAAATTATTCAGTTGATCTATTCCACTGACATTATTCAATCAATCAGTTATGTGCCATGCGTGATACACGCATAGGCGATCATGTATCTTTTGATACATGACTGACGAGACAGATTTTTTTTCCCGCAGTAGGTTGCCATTTCTTTTTGCGGCAGACCAGTTGACATCCGAGGCTACAGAAACCGGACTGTTCTGCTATTTACCCATGGCTGAGGCGAGGGAGAAGAAGAGGATTCATACCTTCCCCCAGGGTATTAGTACGTAATTGAATGTAATGGATTTGACTGGAATTCGAACTCGGCTCTCCGATTCCTCAATGCAAGCCTCTATCCATTACTCATCGAAATGCAATATAGCAGACCTAAAAAAAAGGCCTTAGAGAATATGAACGCAAACTCAGACTAAAAGAAACATTTAATAATAACGAAAACATTACAGATGAATCATTAGTAAAAAATAAACCCAAATTCTTCCCAAACAAAAATAATAATACTAATGAGTAAACATATTTTTCGAAAAACTCTGGAACCTCAACCTACAAGAAAAATCCAATTCACTAAACCTTTCATATTATTAGGTGCATTATATTCAAGGAACAGAGTCGATTGTCGTCTGTTTTTTTCAAATTAAAATGGCAAAAAAAATGGCACCCATTTCTCTTGTAATAGGTATATTTTGTAAGCAAAAATAAAAAAAGAGTATTTATTAGAATTTTCTGCTTCTTATTGCGAGTATATTATTCAAAATAAAAGGGAATGCCCTTAGAATATAACCTAGGTATTCCAAGACGAATATCATAATTTATTTTCCCAAATCAAGTTGGCTACACGGATAAAGTGGTAAAAATGTACGTTTATAAATGCCAATTATAGAGAACAGAAGGAATTTACTCTGAACATTTCCTAATTTACAATGGGTTACCAGATTTTGTCCTGAAAATGTAATTGTTTGACCTGGTGAGGAGCTGCAGCCACCCAGTCTCCAGGCTGCCCACTTCATACGCCAATTATTACAGCAGTATTGTTATCCAAGTGTTTTATTATTGCATTGTTATTTGTGGTTTCCTCTAGATGTTGGTAAAATGGACTTGGCATTATGTTACGCCGGAGCTTCAGAGAAACCAGGTGTATCAGCTGGTTGATCTGAAAGATGACCTCTTAGCCGCCAAGTGCAAATCCACAATTCACTCGATATCAGTGGCTTCCACCCGCTATGTAAACACAGGGTAGACTCAGCTGCACCTAGAAGATGATGAATAGAGATTTACTAAGTGTAGCTTAGAAGTGGCACAAGGCCAAATGCTTTGAACAGCAAGTGAGGATTGAACTCACTACTCAGTGATATTTGATCTCACGAAACAAGGTTGCTAACGAGATTCAGACATCGACGTATTCTCCTGCATCTCAGCTGGACGGTTTCCTTGTTTAAGTTGGTGAATACTGCCATAATCCTTGCCTTCATTTAATCTTTGGTGCTATTCGGAATATTGATGGTTTCTTGCTCAACTGCGCCCCATACATCATAATGAAGGGAGTTGCTGTCTGGGGTTTAAGGTGGCCAAATGTAAGTTGTGATATCATCTCAGAAATTGTCTGACGGCCATAACTGTGTTCTTCTGCTTGTGTGACATGGTGCAGAATCCTGTTTCCAGACATAGCGTCTTCCTGCAACCACCCTCATGACCGCTCCAACTCTTGATGTAGGCCTTCATGTTGAATGAAGGCCTACATATGATTCCCCGTGGGAAGATGAATGGAGGCATAACGTCACCATCACACTTGATGACACCAAACACCTTCGTAATCACCATTAGACTCATCCAACTCTTTCCGAATCCCCTGCTCTGTCTTCGGATTGACGTCCAAAAACCCTGAAATATTCGTATTAGAGCTTCCGGCACGAATGCCAAGCAGTACAGCATGCCGTTTCCAAATTTCTCGTGAAGTGAATTGCGTCATGGTGCTCTTTTTCTCACAGACATTGCTCAAATGAACCTATTATACTATGCAGAGCTAATATTTTAAAGAAAAAACAAATCACTTTAAGGTTCCATTATAATAATTTATTTCACCAGAGCCCTTTTAAAGGACGCTGGATCATCAGATAGCACTTCCAAACGAAAAATGAAATGATGATCCAGTGTCCTTTAAAAGGGCTCTGGTGAAATAAATTATTATAATGGAATCTTAAAGTGGTCTCTGGTGAAATAAATTATTATAATGGAACCTTAAAGTGGTCTCTGGTGAAATAAATTATTATAATGGCACCTTAAAATTAAAAGGGCTCTGGTGAAATAAATTATTATAATGGAACCTTAAAGTGGTCTGTTTTTCTTTATATATATATATATATATATATATATATATATATATATATATATATATATATATATTTGTGTGTGTGCGTGTGTGTGTGTATTTGAACAACGAAGTCAAAAAGAAGGATAAATAAAAAAACTAATAAGTAATAAAAAACGAAACGTAGGAACAAATGAAAGAAAGATTTTAAAGTAAAAGCGAAAAGGGGGAAAAATGGGGAAACAAACCATTCAAGAAAACGAAATAAAAATATATTATAAATATATTTAAAAAGAATCAGGCAAATGATAAATTACTCGTAAAATTCGAAAATGTTGAAAAAAGGCAAAAGGGAAAAAAATACACGACAATTTACTTGCGTTAAATACCGTTAAAAAAACTGTATCCAGCAGAAGATGATCAGAGAAAGTGAATATTGTAAAGATCAGTTCATATATTATTCCAATTCAAAAGCAGAGTGAATAATAAAAAGAAAATTAATAATACTTTAGGAATCTCGGTTTGGTGCCAATATTACAAAAGCGATTTATCATGGATGGTGGGTTAACGATATTGATTTTGAATAGGTCCCATTTCTTAAAATCCTCAAGGACACATGACACAGTGGATAAAGGCGTTGGTTAGATCCATTGACAGGACCCAAAGAGTGGGAGTTCAATACCCGGCTAAGGTAGTGAGGAACTTTCAGAGGGAAATTAACAGGAGATAACTGATAACTGACATCCATTAGACAAGGCTCGTGTAACTAGAACAGTCTACCCCAGTGAGCGAAATAAAGGGTTCAGTTCGATATTCCAACCACCTGAAGAAGGCCGGAGCGTACAACGGCCGGAACGTTGTAATAAATATGGTGACGAAGATGAGGACAATAGTCCGAATAATGTAAATAATATACATAATACCTTATCTCAGAAATATAGACAGATATTGAAAGACCGAAACGTTGTAATAAATATGGCGGCAAAGATGAGGACAATAGTCCGAATAATGTAAATAATATACATAATATCTCATCTCAGAAATATAGACAGATCTTAAAATCCCTTTCACTTTTTGATTTAAAATGATTCCATTGCATTTTCAACTGCCGATTTTTTTTGTGTCAGTAAATAGTATTTTCTAAGGGCGAAAAAGAAAAATGCCAGTATTATGCTCTGAATTTAATATTATTATTATTTTATTTTATTTTTAAAATTCAAGAAAAATACTAAAATAGTGAAGCATTACAAGCCATTTCGTTAGCGGTGATTTAACTGTCTTGGTGGCTTGATTAAGAAAGTGAGAAAATGCTTAAACCTCTTCCGCATGACTATCTTGTTTGTCGAAGAACAACAACAATGAAAAATTGTTATCTCCATTGAAATACTAGCAAATGCTTTATTTACCCAGAACATATATTCGGTTAATACGTAATGTCTACTGGGAACAAAAAGCCTGCATGCCAGAAGAGAACGAGTTAAGAAAATGGAACTGAGAACAGAGACAGAAGAAGAAATAGAAGGTTGCGTTTGCCTATAAATTTATTTAACCTATGCAGTGAGACGTTCCCTAGAGATCTAGGAAATGTTTTTTCCTAATCCTTTCACCTCAAGTAAGGCAATAAAGCCACTAACACACAAGGGTTTTTTTACTGGGTGTTAGAGGATATGTGAAAATATATTATTAACCTATACTTTAGAAGATAATAAAAGAACAAGAATTAAAAAGACAAAAGATAATCGTTGACATTGCATTGAAGTTTTTGAAGATCAACTTGACTGGAAAACAAGAATTCATAAGATAATTCTACAAACCAGTGCAATAGAAGAAACTGTTAGCATAGAACTTACGGTTGCATCTTGCCATTTCAACTGTAAAATAATGAGATCTCATGGCCAATTTAGTATTGTGCTCAAATTAATAACGTCTAGGTGCCATAGAGGCGTGTTCATCAGAACATTTAGTGTGAAAGTGCCATTACGACCATATAAAGCATTTCGGATGTTGTCTCCACCGGCTAATCACACTAAAGTAACCTTGAAGCCCCTGAGGCAATATTGTTCTCTAGTGTCCTGATGTTTATTCTTTCTCTATGAGTATGTTAGGTACCTATTCTATTGTAATGGACTCTCCCATAGATAATAAGTAGGAGTAGCAGTGGCAAGTCTGGCAGAATGGTGTTGAGCGCGTCAGTCGAGATTCGGACATTTGAAGTACCAACCATCACAACTAGATTGCTGCGTCATTGACTCTTATTTTCCAAGTTCCTAACGTTTTGTACGTCGGACCTAATTTAGGACGACTTATTAGAAATACAAGCCTCTACTGTGAAAATAATCCACAACAGAGTATAAAGCTTATATTCCCAAGAGACATCAAGTGTTTGCCCCAGCAGCAGCATCAAAACTGAGATGGGTCAAGGATCGATGGGAGAAAATGCGGCTGAAAATGATTCTCGGTTATCCAGCCAATTATACCGCTTTGATTGTTTGAATTGACGAAATGGTTATATTCGTTGCCAGCCTTCAATCATTTCGATCTGCATATATGTTCAAGAAACCCATTTTATTGCAAGTATCGATGAAGATGTGCTATCAAAGAATCACATCTCTGTATACAAAGAAAGACACTTGAAGTCGCTCTTAAGAACGATATTTGATCGATTGTCTTTGCAGACCCCGATAGGCAGACTGTTACAATAAAATAGAAAGGATAGCAATTCACTGGGTTTTGTTTTTGCCACCACCGGTCATGGAAGGGAGCAGTGTGATATTTATTTCAGTTGATTCCATTCTTGTATTGCAGTGGCCGGTATTCTTAGTGAATGATCAGAATGCCATCTTTGATACCGTTTTAAATCGGGAGGACCAGACGTATTCCACCGGTGTAATCATGGCGGAAAGCACCTTTTCTGTCATTTTGTGCGTCCGTTCTAGGAGCATGTCGGAGAGTTGGCGACTCGTATCGACCTCATCTCTTGTCCATTGATGCCGCGTACGTGCATGATGTGTTCGAGGTGAAGCGGTTGGTGTTTCTCACTCTCTAGCCGTGGAAAGTATGATGGTGTGGTTGACACGAAGGGAGGGAATCTTTCCAGACGAACACTATTCTCATCAGGATCTGATCTTTGATCATCAGCTGAAGATGGAGATTATAACTGATAAAAAGTGTTCACCTTTGGTTGATTTTCGCAAAAGGTGGGTACAGGTTGCGAGCCTGGTTCGCGTAAATCGGGCAAATCTAGATTTCCTTTTTTAGCGTGACACTATTGCTGGTAAATAAGAAGTTTATTGGATAGAAAGAACGATATACCAGTAAACAATCGTGGGAAACATTGAAGATTTTATTTCTCAAAAAGCCGAAATTTCTCAAGAACCAGACGGCTAGCTAAAAACAACACTGGCTGAGAAAACAAAACTGTAGAAAATCGGATATGGTTTAAAATCATAAGTTGGGAATATGGCACAGTGGATAAAGCGTTAATTAGATCCAGTGACAGGACCTAAAAAGTGTGAGTTCAATACCTGGTTAAGCCGGTGGAGAACTTTGAGAGGGAAATTAACATGAGATAACTGACATACATTAGACAGTCCACGTGGAACTAGGACAGTCTACCCCAGTGAGCGAAATAAAGGGTTCAGTTCGACATTCCAACCACCTGAAGAAGGCCGGAGCGTACAACGGCCGAAACGTTGTGATAAACATGGCGACAAAGATGAGGACAATAGTCTGAATAATGTAAATAGTGTACATAATACCTCATCTCTGACATATAGACAGATATCGGAGATAAGGATTTTCTAGGAGAATGTCCCCGACGGAATCTTAGAAGTAAAAGCCATCTAGTTTGTGTTTCAATTTTGGACACGGAAAACATAAAACTGATATGGACAATTTCTCTGCTTAGGTTACAAGTCTGATAATTCTTTTTTTTTTTCTTTCTTTTTTTTAACGAATTTGGGAATTAAGCATCGCCCGACAGTCGAGAACCATTGGTCGGATGGTGGTGAAGGTAGCGGGCGCAGATGACCTATATTTCTGTGTTCAAAAACACATGCGTATACACACCCCACCCCTTTTCTTTTCCTCTCCCTCCCTCTTCTTCTGATCTTTAAGATTAGATCGTCTATTGTTTCTGTATGTATCCTTTCCAGTTACATCTTTAATGTATTAGACAACATTCATATTTCTTTCACTTAAACCGTCTTTGACTCCCCTCTCTAAAACTTCTCTTTGTTAAATTTTAATCTCCCACCATCTCTTGTCTGTTACCCCTCTCTTTAGCTCTAACATTCGTCCCACACTCTCATACTTACACTCTCTCTAAATTCTATTTTTTATTTCCGGAGTTGTTTTTTCTGTTTGCTTTTTGAATTTGTAGGTCTGATGAATTGGATCGTATTTACGATTCCAATGGGATTAATTATGACCATGGAATATTAGTGTTTAAGCCTTTTTATTATATCCTTACTCTGTCCTGGACATTGAGTTGTACCTCGATTCTATCCTCTTGGAATTTTTTCTATACAAAATATATATGCATGTGTATGCATGTATGTATATATATTTATATATTTTGTATATGTATGCGTATATTTACCACTAATTATATATATATATATATATATATATATATATATATATATATATATATATATATATAAAAATGAACATTGAAATCAACACTCAGAGGCGGCGGCAGGCTGTTTCAGGCTAGACGCAATAGGCGGCTTGACGACTGCGTCTAGCATGAAACAGCCTGTTGCCTCTGAGTGTTGACTTCAGTGTTCACGTTCATGTTTATATTTACATACGCTCTATCTCTGATATTGAGCACTTTATCCCATAAATATAGCACACCTTAAAACCATATTTCTTTATATATATATATATATATATAATTTCACATATTTTACAATTTTTACATCATGGGTGTTTCTAGTAGAACCCAAGTGAATATGTGGTATTGTGGCAGATAATGGATCCAATGAAGAAGGATGGCTTCTTGTGGTGATCCATGAAATTTTTGGAATGAATGGATCGAGAGTCGGATTAGTTAGATGTAGTATAGGTAGTGTTGACCGGTCTTTTCCCACTTTCTTTCGGCCTTGTGCCACATTATCATGTATAAAGGTCAAAACTACACAGCAGCAATCCTTGCAAACCAATGTAGCAACATTCGAATGTACCCAGAAAAATGTTCTAAAAATTGATAGACACAACTTGTTATTATTTAACCGAACAAGTTTTAAAAAATATATGTTCATTCTAAGATACTAGAAGTGGAGCTCTTAATGTTTATTGCAAATGACAGTTTATTCGACTTTTTCCAATCGGCTTAACGTGGCGACATTGTGACTGTTCTAAACGTAGAACAATAGATGCACTAAATTCAAAGGAAAGAATTAGGTTTACTTCAAACAAAATTAAGGTCGAATAGATTGTCTTTGTTAATTTCTAACGTTGTCCTCCTCATTTCTTTGAACAACGCCATTGATTTCACATTTTTATATTTTCTTTTCATATTAAATTTATCAAAAGTCGCTAACAAATCCAACCTGTATTAACATTTGCTCTTTGATTTGAAATAATATCTGATCGCATTTATCATTTCTGTCTCAATCGGTTCATATGTATAGATCTATCTGTCTACAAGGTGAGCAAAGAATGAATATTTAACTGCGTTTACCTGGGACATGCAGTTACTCTGATATTAACATTTTAAATGATTTCAATTTCCTGGACGCGCTCTGTATAATAAAAGGGGAGGTTGAAATAAGATAATCCAGGTGGATTTCTTTTTCCAAAAATGAATAATCATCTCCGTCCGTATATTTAAATCTCATAGGAAGCTAAGTAACATTGAAGACCAATTGTTAGGGGGGGGGGAGGTCCGGTAGGAAGGACATGAAGAATTACAAGTTGGTTGCCCCAGTCATACAGTTGGATAAGGATTGCATAGCAGATTGGGTCACTTGGTTCACCCCACAGAAAGTGATTTTGTGTCACTTTCTTGAAGGGTAAATACAGGGTGTCGGCCCCTACCCCAATGACATTATTTAAAATGGGAATATCTGAGTAACTGCATATCCCTGGAAAACGAAATTAAACAGGCTTCCTGTTGTACCATAAGCGATTTTTTTATCACAATTTGGACAAGATATTCAAAAGGATGTAGATTTTATAACCGATTTCACAAAGTTTCACAAAGGTTCAATATGTGTACCACCTTTGACATGAGACACGTCAAGTCGGTAGTTCAGCTCCCGCCAAACACGCTGTAGCATGCCTTGCGTAACATTTGGTGGTGGCACACTGTCTATTACAGTGTTGCCTTTGACCCATATTCTTATACTAAATTTATGGTAGTGCTCCAAGGTATGTGAAATTTTAAAGGTTAATTTCACGTTACTGAATTTCCACGTTCTGAAATTTTATTTTCCCGTTATTTACCATCACTGATTTAATTCCATCTCCAGATTATAGTTTCTGTTTTGAAAAGGCTTATCGTAGTTCTTAATTCTTGTAAAACTCGGTAAAGATTTCTTTTTCAAGTTCATTCTTATCTCATGTATGAACAGTTGTTGTAGTGATCAAAAGACATGAGAGCCATGGAAGGCTCTAATGAACTAAAAAATGACTACACTTTTATTTCAGGAGAGTGACATCAAAGGGAGGTTATTAATAGTAAGTCAAAAGGGGGATTACTAAGAAAATATCTGTTCCCAAGACGAGACAGGCGAATGTTCAGAATAGCATACCAATGTCATTAGCATATCACCACCAGTCATTATCAGCCCACTGACCTCTGAAGCTATAACAAGAAGACTTTTCTATGTCTATATTTCTGAGATGAGATATTGAAACTAATTACACTATTTTACTATTGCCCTCATCTTCATTTTAATATTCAAGACGTTTCGGTCATTGTCCGTTTCCAGACGTCTTCAGGTGATATATATTGGAATTTCGAATCGGACCCTTTTATTAGTCCACTGGGGTAGATTGTTATAATTCCACGTGCCATGCCTTTTTCTGGATATCTCAGTTTCAGTTAATTCCCTTTAGTAACTAAACTCTACAAGTTTTTGTTCACCTCTGCTGTGGCCAGGTATTGAACTCACTACTCTTTGGGTCAAGTTATTAGGTTACTTTAACCAACGTTTTTAGCAGCTAGGCCATGTGTCCTTAGGTTAACTAAAGGGTTCGAATCAAAATTCCAACGTTTATGACCTGAAGAAGGCCGGAGAGTACAACGTCCGATACGTCGTGAATATGACAATAAAGATGAGGAGAATAGCCCGAAAAATGTAAATAATGTAAGCTTTATTTTCCTATCGATATATTTGTTTAGGATGTCGTACGAAATATTTAAATGATCAGTGCCCATCTCTTCACATCTGTGCTTATATAGAGAAGAATCTAGGAAGGGACGAAATAGATTTTGTGGATCTCATTTCCTTATTGTCGTATTCAAGATGACCTTTCAAATGATTCCATGTTTGGGTCTTTACCAAACATATAGCATTGTGTGAATCAATACCATTCCTCTATCAGATCAAAGAATTCAGTTAGAGTTTGGAAGAAGATTTCTGAGGGATGAGAATAGAACCTTATCCAAAGAGATATAAGGTATTTACGTATCTATTGATTTATATATGTATAAAATACGTATATTATATATGTATATCTCACTATTCCAAATTGTTTTTCAGTTTTTTTCAGTTTGTTTACTTCAATGTAATATGCGTTTTTTTCTCTCCCTATCACTTTTCTTATCTATCTATCTATCTATCTATCTATCTATCTATCTATCTATCTATCTATCTATCTATCTATCTATCTCTTTTCTTATCTATCTTCTATATCTCTCTATATATCTCTTTCCTTATCTATCTATCTATCTATCTATCTATCTATCTATCTATCTATCTATCTATCTTCTATATCTCTCTATATATCTCTTTCCTTATCTATCTATCTATCTCTCTATCTCTTTTCTTATCTATCTTCTATATATCTCTTTCCTTATCTATCTATCTATCTATCTATCTATTTTCTCATCTATCTTCTATATATCTCTTTCCTTATCTATCTATCTATCTATCTATCTATCTATCTATCTATCTATCTATCTATCTATCTATCTCTTTCCTTATCTATCTTCTATATCTATCTATATATCTCTTTCCTTATCTATCTATCTATCTATCTATCTATCTATCTATCTATCTCTTTTCTTATATGTCTATATATAAAGGAAGAAAAAGAAAAATGCTGATTGGTGGGTTACGAGGAAAGGCTAACAGGGAAGAAACGAAGTTCCATGCTCGACGATGACAATAAAGTTCAGATGTTTTCAAGATAAAATGTTACATAGTGCGCTATCATTTCACCGCTGAGAACCAGCATGGCGCCAAGAAATGTTTCTCTTTTCTATTCGGAGAATAATTTCTTTGTTCCCAAGAAAATAGAATTCATGCCAACAAAGAAAGAAAGAAAGAAAGAAAGAAAGAAAAAAAGAAAGAAAGAAAGAAAACAAAGTAAGTAAAAGCGAAGCGTCGGAAATTGCAGCAGATCATGAAAAAAAAATGGCGAAATCACTTCAGAAAATAATCTTCCTAGTTTTGTCTGTTTGCTGAAGGGGAAAACAGTTTTTAACAAACATATTTGTCAGTAATTAGCGTCCATTTCGAAGATCTTAGCAAAAGTCAGGGGAATAGTGGTTATGCAAAAGAATGCTGTGAATTCAGGTGGTGACATCTATATGTCTGTACACTTGTTTAAAATGACTGTGTTCTTTTTATATATATATTTTTTATATATATAAACGCAGACACACACAGGCAAATATATATATATATATATATATATATATATATATATATATATATATATATATATGCCTGTGTGTGTCTGTGTTTATGTACATAAAATATTAGAAATACCGATCGTAGTTTATATCAATAGGTTTAATATTTTATTATTCTTTTAAATCACTCTCTATCTCCCTTTGTCCTTCTCTCTCTCTCTCTCTCTATATATATATATATATAATTAAATACCAAATGAAAAATTATATTAACCAACGCGTTGTCTTAATAAAGTCCGTCAGAGGAAGAAACGCGTCGGGTAAGATAAGTTTACTTTTTGTCTTTATTCATATTGTCCTTTTACAGATATATTCTATCTGACATTTTTAACACACACACAAACACACACACACACATATAGATAGATAGATAGATAGATAGATAGATATGAACCAAGTGAGATAGATAGATAAGTAGATAGATAGATAGACCGTAAAAAACGAAGCAATCATAATAAATATTTAAAAAAATGAATAAAGACAAAAGGAAAATTTAACTTAACAACATCTTTTCTTCATTTTTCACGAGTAGAAGTATGGGTCCGTCTACGAAATTCTGGAGTCGGAATGCTGAAGGTAACATCAATCAGCTGAGTGACAAACCTTTTACTTATATATATATATATATATATATATATATATATATATATATATATATATATATATGTAAATTATTTTTTTAAAATATGATTCCATCGCATGGAATCATATTTTTAAAAATTAATTATAATTTAGGCTCTACTTATGTATTGAGCACTGTTTTTAAAAATAAAAACAAAAATGCTAAAGAACTTCGGATTATTAACCTAATGTGTTCTTTCCTATTTTTGTATATATTTCCGTAGAGTATAAGGTTTTTTAGCTGAATGTATCAATTGAAAAAGGGCAAATTAAATTCACCGCCACTTAAAGTCGGCGAAAATAAAAAAAAATGGTAGTCTTAACTCGTCGACTGAGGGTTGGATTGAGGAATATGATTTGGGTAGTTTTGAGGAAATATGATATCAGCCAATTATTCCTATCTCAACCATCAGTGACTTTATGGCTAGCTATACAAAAAAAAAGTGGCAATAAACAGACAAACATATCAATGACTTTGCCCTCATTCATTTTTCTAAATGTCTGGAAAAGTTTTTTTTTTTAAATAAATGTTTATTTCTATAAAATTATAGCATAAAAGTATATTTTTGTTATATATATATATATATATATATATATATATATATATATATATATTTATATATATATCAGTCGCGGTTCTAGGTCATTAATATTTGCTGGGTTCATTAAAATATTTAAAAAATATATTCTTTTTATGCTAAAATGATTCCTTTACTATAACTAAAATATATAATATTCAAAATCTCTCTCTCTCTCTCTCTCTCTCTCTCTATATATATATATATATATATATATATATATATATATATAAACGCATTTTGTTATATATATTCGTCTATATATATGCGCGTGTATATATATATATATATATGCGTATATTTTGGCAACTTCTTTTCATTGGGACATGTTTCATTGATTAATTTAAACAAGTTTTAAACATATAAATAATTTTAATATCTGTCTATATTTCTGAGATGAGGTATTATGTAAACTGTTTACATTATTCAGAATATTGTCCTTAACTTTGTTGCCATATTTATCACAACGTTTCAGCCGTTGTACTCTCCGGCCTTCTGCAGGTGGTTGGAATGTTGAACTGAACCTCCAAAGACACATGGCACAGTGGATAAAGGGGCTTAGTTAGATCCAGTGACAGAACCCAATGAGTGTGAGTTCAATACCTGGTTAAGGTGACACGTGGAACTAGAACAGTTTACCCCAGTGAGCGAAATCAGTTCGACGATCAAACCACTTGAAGAAGGCCGGAGCGTACAACGGCCCATCGTTGTGGTAAATATGGCAAAAAATGAGGACAATATTCCGAATAATGTAAATAGTGTAAATAATTTTAATACTTCTTTCTTAAAACTTTCGACACACCGTACATACTTCACCTGAAGCGAGGTCAATCCATCACGTACTCTTCACATTACATGTAAATAATAATAATACTTTTCAGATGAAAACAGCAATTTTGCCTTTGAAAATGATCAAAACTATAACATTTGTCTCAAAATAAATAACACCTGATGATGACATTGTGCTATGTCGAAAGTACTCGGAATAAATAAATATGTATGAACATGGTAATTTTCGCTCTTCCTTTAATGGTCTTGTCCGTCAATTTGAAAGGATTCAATTGAAAATAAGTAGAGAAACCTTGTCTAAATTATTCAATGAACCATGTCTCAATATATATATATATATATATATATATATATATATATATATATATAATAGAATTTTGGGATTTAGGCAAATCCTTATATTAATTCATCGAGTCTTGAAGAATCCTCAACAGAATGCAGAAAGCACTGGACGGCCGTTTCGTCCTATTTTTGAGACTCATCAACAGTGCTCATCCATTACCAAGATTCAAACCCGAAACGTTTCAATATAACGCAATGGACCTCGCTGACGAAGAAGAAACTAACTCGACTCAATCTAGCGCCGCTACTCACAAATTCCGTGGTGATACTCATTCAAGTATCCAGAACCCAAGAACAACGTCTTTCCTCTCCCTCGAACCGCTCCATTGCAGAGCATTAGCTGGGTCAACCAAGGATATACAAGTAATACAATTTTGGGGATTTTAGGCAAATCATTGTAGTAAAATTAAATTAAAAATTATTTACAATTCGATCACACTAGGCATCTTAAAAACTATTCATGTCCATAGCCTTTATTAATTCTCCACACCGTAAGCCGTTCGATTATTTATCATCAGATTTCAACCAAACTCAATGGTCATTGTCACAAACTCCTTTCTTGGCTAACGTTTCCAGTTTAGTAATCCTAGATACCCTCCTCGCTATTCGTCTCTTTAGCTCTGGTCACAACATTTGGAATCGCATTTGGCTTTTCTAAAACACTGATATGATTTTCCATGAATCATTTCCGGTTCAAATCTGGTTCATTTTCTTGTTGGAAGCTACGCAGACACGCCAAATTCTGAATATATTGTTCTTTCTTCACGATCCTATCCACTTTAACCGAATTACTAGTCTCAGTGGGTAAAAAACATCCCAGAATAATTCTCTCAGTCTGTCTGTTTTTGATTGATGAGATAGTATTTTGTTGGTTAAAAGTCTTGCCTCTTTTTACCAAACAAACATCGCAGTTTTTGTTTAGGATTTGATCAAGAGCTTATAATTCTTATCCAGACGAGGCAGCATACAAAAAAGTTTTACGTGCCTGGCTTGGGATATTAAAATTTTCCTTGGTCGTATTCCACTGTAGATATCGTTATAAAACCATCGCTGGTGAGTCTGGCGAGATATTTTCATAACAGAATCATTGAAACCAGATAAAATATCCCGGCATTCTTGACATCTCTGGGGATATTTCGTTATGTTTTGGAATTCTTTATTCGAGGATTTTCATCTTGTAAACGTTCTTGAATTTTTGGAATCCCGGACAAACGTTTTATATAAGGTGATTTTCCAAGCGTAGTTTAGATGTGGCACAAGGCCGAAAGTATGGGGCACCCGGTGAAGTTTGAGTGAGAAGACACGTAAATCCTTTGATGATATTATCAGAAAACAAAAATGATTCCTCACATTCAAAGATAAATTTGGAGCTGTTATTGTTGATTCTAATAAAAAAAAAACTTAAATGAAACAAATTTTAATGGAAAAAAATGTAAGAAACCGAAATTAATAAATAAACTCATAAATTCAACAAATGAAAAAACTAAAGAAAAGTAAAAGATCCATTCATTAGTTCTTCCAATTCATACCTTTACAGCCTCGGGCACGACATGCTACTCCCACAGAGCCAAAACATCCCCATTCATTTTGTATCCCAAATATATGAAGAAACTTCCATTTCGACAGTTTTTCCCAAGAAATGCCACCATGTAGTAAACAATCCCGGGTGTCTACTTCTCTGGACACTTTAATCTTAACCACTTCATGTCAATTGACATCGTTAATCCTTATTCCCATAATCGTTAATCCTTGTCCCCATAATCGTTAATTTTTAATATATTCTCTTCCATTAATCATTTACAAATACAAAACAAACCCTCTACCTTGAGGTACACTTGAGCCTTGTATTGAGTGGAATTTTGTATTAAAATACCTCGTTACTGTTCGTAAAAAATAACTAGATTGTATGATTTACGAAAAAACATAAAAGCTCAGTGGATCAATGCTAAAAATTGAACACCTAATTTCGTGATATCTCGCTCTTCACACGTTAAAAATTTGGGGACCGAATCAAAAAATTAAAAAGAATAAATACAAACAATAGTGTCTGTGATTGTTTAAAGAAGACGCCATAAGACATCTTAAAATATACCAGGTATTAAATATTTTAAATTCCTAAAAGATAAAATATCAATAAACATTTCCCTACAGGTCAACAAAGTCATAAAAATTGTCGACATCCGTACTGACCGAAGTATTCCTAAATTTATTAATAGTTTTTAGAAACAAATATTCGGCATATCTCTAGGTTATTCTCTCAATAGAGCAATAGCATACCTCGGTCAAGGATTTTGAGAACGAGTTTCATTTAAAAACAATCCGATATATATAACCAACACTTCGTTGTATATCTAACAAATAATGCTCTGAACTAACAAAAAAGAAAGAAAAATTATCCCGCAGAACTGTATCGACGAATATAAACTTTCTCTTTCTTTTTTAATTTTTAACGATGTCACGTGGTTTCCCACTCAATGTTCTACAAATGTTTTCATATCAATTTGTCCTAATGAGTTATTCTCCTTAGTGACACCAGCTGCATGAATTTAAACGCGCTACTCGTTTGGCAACTAGGTCCCGGTGTTTTCATGTTGAACTCGCTTGATGCAGCCGTCAGTTCTAATCTAATAGTTTCTTTTCTCGTACTACGCGCACGTGCAACTCTTTTCCTATATCTTGTTTCCCTGTCATCTAAATTCATCAAAAATTTAAATGCAACGTCAATCGCCATCTTCTGTCTTCCTGAATCCTGTTCCTTTGTCGACGTTTTCCTCACTTCTCCTGACTAAAGTCTTCTCATTCTCTCCCCGCCTTTACACCTTGCGTCCAAGTAGCGTTATCGCCTTGCTTGTTGCGAAAAGATTATATACATACATACATACACACATATATATATCTATATATATATATATATATATATATTGCATATTTTTTATAATGTAATTATTATTTATATTATTTTAGTTTGAGAAAGTTATGTATTATATATTTTAAATAATAGAATACTTTAAAATTAAACGTTTTTTTTTTATTTTAAGTTTTTTTTATGGCTTGTGAAAGGAGTATTCATTTTAGGAAAGGAGATATTTGCAATAAATCCGGGGTTCAGGTTTATATATTGGTAAAATTCGATAGTTCTACTCTCAATTCTAGAACAAAAACATTTACTCACTTTTGTTTATGAGACATTAAATTATATCCCTTAGCCTCATCCATAATTTACCTGGACTTCCAGTTCGCCTGATGTATGTTTATGGGGTTTCTTAATCTAAAAAGTTCTGAAAAACTAACACTTTTTTTTCCTTACTTTTGAGTATAAGTGCTTGTTGTAAAAGAAAATCCATGATTTGCCTTGATAAAGTCAGAGGACGAAACGCGTCGGCTATGTTTCCGTTTTGTCTTTATTTACATTCATTGTCTTTTTACAGATATATTCATAGTTAAATCTGTATATATATATATATATATATATATATATATATATATATATATATATATATATATCGGTTCCTTGACTCACTTACCAGTCTACTCGAAGCAAAGATAAAAACATCCTTTTTAATTTGAAAACAAAATTTTTCTTTCTTTTGTATGTAATCATGCCGCTTTTTCCCGGAGAAGTAATTTCATCGTCGAACAAAAGACTACATAATTTGTGTCGAGTTTAATGCACATTTCTCTGACGCTTAAAAAATAACAAAAGAAAGACAAAAAGAAAACATAAAAAAGAAAGAAAAACTAAAACGAATTTGTTGGCCTGTCATCCAGATTAGTCAAAGGAATTGTATGAGTAGATATTAAAATATCTATGTCTTATATATTTTTTCAGTACTGTATAGATGGAAGCTGTTTTGCAAAAGTCCCATCGCCGCTTCAAGCAGCTGTAAATAATTGGTTGCAGTTGAACAATGGGAATTTTACTGTCGGTTAAGGCGGGAAAAATCAAAATATCCGTTGAATGAGAAATGAAGGATGATGACAGTATTTGGATTGATTATTTTTATTTGTTTTTCTTATTTATTTTTATTTATTCTATTTCGTCTAGTCTAACGGGAGAGGTTTGCTAATTTGTTTATTATTTGCTTGTCTTCCTTTATTTTACTTTTTTTTATTATCATTTTGTTTATTCTTATTTATTCTTTTCAGTTTTCGTTTTTTAAGCAGCGTAGTAAAAATATGTTTTCATGTCTGTATTTTGATATGAGTTCAGATCGTTTATTTAGTAATTTATTTTGGTCTGGGAAGGTAACAACAGCTATTTTTTCTTCCAGGCAAAGTTTGCAGGTTTTGGATTGATTGTTGTATGTAACCTGATGATCTTTTCCTTATTTTCCATGATATTTTTAATGTGATTTGTGATTTGTTTTTAATTAGAAAGCTATTCGCGTATTTACTATTTGTGAAAGATATTTTGTGTGCAGTTTCTTTGTTTCCAGGGTCCTTCAGTTACACCTATGTATATTTTTTCGTCATTATCTGGTGATTTAACATGGCTTGGTATATTAAGTTGTTTTGTAAGCAATTACCGTTTAAGGTACATTCATTTTTTATTCTGCAGTTACACGTGGGTTTAATTTGTTCGGTGGTTTGTTGAAAGTTTTCTTTTTTATTATTTGTGCCATATTCTCGGTGCAACTGTAGCTGATTTTTACTGTGTTTTTGTTGAATATTTTGTGTAGAGTGCTTGATTCCGGCAGTGCTTGTTTAAGAGTTTGAAGAATATTTTTCCTACGTTTTTGCTGTCTTGTGGGTTGAGCCATATGATATTTCTCTTCGTGCTGTCCTTTTTTGTGCTCTGTGGTGAGTGTTGCCGGGAATCCACTATCTTTTGGGATGTTTCCTAGTCTTTATTAGCATCGTTAAATATGGTTTCATTAGAAGAATTGTCGATTTTGGTATCTATTTGATTATAGAAGGCGGGTGATTGGAAGATGGATGTATATACAGTGGTTTATCATTGGGTTTTCTGTATGGTTTATATGGCCCTTTTCTTAGATTGAAGGTAACATCTAGAAAATCTACTTCGTTGAGGTTAGTTTTTATATCTTATATTTTTTATCAAATCCGTTATTTAAAAAAAATCCTTATTATTGCTTTTCTAGTTTTGTTTGTGTTTTGTTTGTTGTAGTTTCTTAAGATTATGAGACCGTCGTCCCTGTAGAGTCCTGTGTCATTTCTATCTATAATTTTGCTTACTTCGTGTAGTAAGTATATACCTATGTTTTCGCAGGTCTCTACAATGTCAAACCTTCCCATTGTAGTGTCAAACATCCCTTCTTTCTTTATCCATGCGTCTTCTAATAACCCAACACACGTCGCCTGACGATTGCGTCCAACATGAAACACACTGTCTCCTCTTAGTGTTGACTTCAATGTTCACTTTCATATTTACACACGTTCTACCTCTGATATTGAGCACTTTATCCCGTAAATATAGCACTCTTAAAACTATATTTCTTCATATATATATATATATATATATATATATATATATATATATATATATATATATATATATATATATATAATATATATATATATATATATATATATATATATATATATATATATATATGATTGTGTGATTGTCCGGCAATCCTTCTTTTACACACACACACACACACACACACACACACACGCATATATATATATATATATATATATATATATATATATATATATATATATGAACATTTTATTGAATACGGCAGACAAGGTGCTTTGATTTAGTTTTTTATACAATTTCTCATGCGTTCTAAAAAAAAATTTTTTTTTTTAGATGATAAATTAGTTAAAAACTGTCCGAATTTTCTTTTAATCTGAAAGCAAAAAAAATTAAATTGCATGAGGAATTATATAAAAACTAAATCAAAGCACCTTGTCTGTTTTATTCAATGAAATATGCATGAAAGAAGGTTTGCTGCTTAAATACACAAATTATATATATATATATATATATATATATATATATATATGTTTTTCTGAATAGGCCTTCCTCTCTTTTACTAGAATCATATAATTGATATCGTGATATAAATATAAAAAACGTATCTCTTCTTCAACTAATAGAGCGGAAAATTGGTTTCATGTAAGTATTTATTTAAGTCTATCAAGATAGAGTACTGCTCGTTCAAAATCTTCTTTGATATGATTCAGCCGATAATGTGTTTCACTGATGCCAGCGGGAGGATCAGCCTCCATCTGAGATAATCTTTTGGTCATGGGTTCTTTAGTGTTGGACTTTGAAGAGGATCAATATAATCTGATTGGTGCCAGTAGAGAACTGGATGGCGCCATAGGAATAATTATATGTTTTCTCTGCAGTTGGGAGAAGACATTTTGCACATCATTGAACTGTGCAGGTGCGTTAAAGATAATCAAAAGGGTTTTGCTTAAATATACAGTTTGAACCAAATGCACCAATCGAGGAATTAACCAAAATCAGTTTCTTTTTTTTTTCGTTCCTTCAAGAAATTCATAACATTCTGAATTCCATAGATGTCAATAGTAATTTTGAGTATATCCGTTTTTATACAGGAAACATTTGTATCTGTCTATATTTCTGAGATGAGGTATTATGTACATTATTTACATTATTAGGACTATTGTCCTCATCTTTGTCGCCATATTTATTACAACGTTTCAGGCCTTTCAGTATCTGTCTATATTTCTGAGATGAGGTATTATGTACATTATTTACATTATTCGGACTATTGTCCTCATCTTTGTCACCATATTTATTACAACGTTTCTGCCTTTCAGTATCTGTCTATATTTCTGAGATGAGGTATTATGTACATTATTTACATTATTCGGACTATTGTCCTCATCTTTGTCACCATATTTATTACAACGTTTCTGCCTTTCAGTATCTGTCTATATTTCTGAGATGAGGTATTATGTACATTATTTACATTATTCGGACTATTGTCCTCATCTTTGTCGCCATATTTATTACAACGTTTCGGCCTTTCAGTATCTGTCTATATTTCTGAGATGAGGTATTATGTACATTATTTACATTATTAGGACTATTGTCCTCATCTTTGTCGCCATATTTATTACTACGTTTCGGCCCTTCAATATCTGTATATATTTCTGAGATGAGGTATTATGTACATTATTTACATTATTCGGACTATTGTCCTCATCTTTGTCGCCATATTTATTACAACGTTTCGGCTGTTGTACGCTCCGGCCTCAAGGACACATGGCGCTGTGGATAAAGGCGTTGGTTAGATCCATTGACAGGACCCAAAGAGTGTGAGTTCAATACCTGGTTAAGGCAGTGGAGTACTTTCAGAGAGAAATTAACAGGAGATAACTGATAACTGGCATCCATTAAACATCTCACGTGGAACTAGAACAGTCTACCCCATCGATCGAAATAAAGGGTTTAGTTCGACATTCCAACTAACTGAAGAAGGCCGGAGCGTACAACGGCCTAAACGTTGTAATAAATATGGCGACAAAGATGAGGACAACAGTCCAAATAATGTAACTAAGGAAACAGTAGGCAGTCATATCCCGAGCAGTGAGTGTTCTCATCGATTGAAGTTTACAGAAACCTATAAAAATATTTCAATGTTTTCTTTTAATAGTTTCTTTTTTTTTTTTTTTAGGGAATTAAACTTTTCAAGTTGACGAAATATTTAAGCTCTTTCTAATGTCGATGTCAGTTTTATCTTAGACCTTTTATTTTTTAGGTTTTGTCGAAAGTTAACAGTTTGATTCTAACACTTTCACCGTGTGCCAGGCGTGTTGATCCATTTGGAAGTCTTCAAGTAATATTGTTTTTGTTATTTGGTAAAGCTGTTTGCAAATATGTAGCGCCAGTCTGTATGGTTTGATGAAATATAGTCTTCTTTAAGATTTATACGATTAATTCTTTTGAAATAATGTTTAATAGTAGACTTCTGAAGAATAGTTGTATGCAGACGATAGTTTAAACATACTTTAAGACCTCATTTATCAGGTCTTTAACAGCAGCAATCACAACACAGGCAAGAGCATCATTCAAAGCATGGCTGAGAGTAGCACCAGCAGTTGCAACCTAATCAGCAGATAGGTTAGGTTTAAAGCTGAATTTGGTGGCTCAGTGATTGTTAGTTTAATCCCTGGGTCGGGCAGTGTGTACTTACACTTAGTGGAAACGAGCGAGAAACAACTGAACCGTATTAAATAAAAATAAGAACTAGGCGATATTCCTAGACATGAACAGTGAAATGAGAACAGTCTACCCCCTTCAGAATTCCCTGTAGGTTACCCAGATTAATATCCACCGAAACGTTGTGATAAGAACAACAAAGAGGAGAAAAATCGTCCGAATATAAAGTGTAAATTCATAATGTCTCATGTAGAAATTTGACAAGTATTTTCACTGCATTCCACAGGGGCTGATGACTAACCTTCTCTCTCTCCAGAAATGATCGGCTATGCCCGATTTCATTGTCTCGCCTCTCGCTTTTTGAAGTTTCTTCAGCCTTGCTTTTACGAATATGTTTTTTCTATTTTTTATATTAGAAAATACTAATTGATAAAGGCGATGGTTTATAAATTTGGTGACATCATGATTATGAGTTCAATCCCTGGGTAGGACGGCACTCAAACTCGGTGGAAGCGGACGACCAATAATTGATCAGTACTAAATAAAAATAAGAACAAGGCGATATCAGTTCGACATTACAACCACCTGAAAAGGGCCGGGGCGCACAACGGCCGAAACGTTGTAACAAATATGGCCACAAAAGTTGAGGAAAATAGTCCGAATAATGAAAATAGTGTACATAATACTTCATCTCAGAAATATAGACAGATACTGAAGGGCCGAAACGTTGTAATAGATATGGCAACAAAGATGAGGACAATAGTCCGAATAATGTAAATAGTGTACATAATACCTCATCTCAGAAATATAGACAGATACTGAAAAGCCGAAACGTCGTAATGAATATGGCGACAAAGATGAGGACAATAGTCCGAATAATGTAAATAGTGTGCATAATACCTCATCTCAGAAATATAGACAGATACTGAAAAGCCGAAACGTCGTAATGAATATGGCGACAAAGATGAGGACAATAGTCCGTATAATGTAAATAGTGTACATAATACCTCATCTCAGAAATATAGACAGATACTGAAAAGCCGAAACGTCGTAATGAATATGACGACAAAGATGAGGACAATAGTCCGAATAATGTAAATAGTGTACATAATACCTCATCTCAGAAATATAGACAGATACTGAAAAGCCGAAACGTCGTAATGAATATGACGACAAAGATGAGGACAATAGTCCGAATAATGTAAATAGTTTACATAATACCTCATCTCAGAAATATAGACAGATACTGAAAAGCCGAAACGTCGTAATGAATATGGCGTCAAAGATGAGGACAATAGTCCGAATAATGTAAATAGTATCGACCGATAAAGTGTAAATTCGTAATGCCTCATGTAGAAATTTATGACAACCTCTCTAGAGACAGGAATATTTAGAATTTATCAGTTCATTATTCTGGATATTTATTCCATGATTTCAGTCTTCTTACCGCCTGCGAAAGGCGTTCTGGTTAATCTGATGTTTATTATTATAGACATTTTCATAACCTGAGGCTAGTAACAATAAAATCTGTTTTGTCCGTGAGGTATAAACCATCACGAACAGAAATGCCATTGACTGTCTTCATTGGGACATATGCCTAATCAAAATGACGTTTATTACTCCTTATGGAAATATTTATGGCGATGCTCGGCTTTGGTATGTTAGCGCAATCGATTTAACAAATATTTTTAAGTGGCCTGGCAGTTTTTTGTCTCCAAAAATAGAAATTTTCCAGCACGCCGTACACGTTGTCTCAAACATGTCAGTGTGTTGGTTTGTGAAAAGTAGCTCAACAGTCAACAATATAGCGTCTAGCAACGTTCTTCTTGCATTTATTCCATCTCTGACAACTGCTCGCGAATCTGACCTATCCGTTGAGAATGTTCTTTAACGTCTAAGTTTCGCATTCATCATTTTTTTTTGCATGTCGCTGCTCAGAGAAATGACTGAGCCACACTATTTACTAGTAAGTATTCACGCCAAGTATAAATAAAAAAGATATGTAGTCGGTCTCAATGAGTCTAAAAAAAGAGACGTTAATAAATCTTCTTGAGTCTAGTGTAGTCAAAAATTATCTTAATAAGAGAAAAACTGAACTGGTAAACAAATAATTATAAATAAATAAACTAAAATATATAAAAAAAAATGTAAATTCATTCAATTATTTCTGGAACAGAAAAAAAATTCAGATTTAGATTTTATCTGCTTTTTTTCTTATCTTTCGATTTTTTATGGAGATGAGAAAAGTTTTTCATCGCCAAAATTTACGCCCCCCACACCTCAAACTTCTACAAATTCATAAAAATAAAACAATTAGTAAAAATGATAAAATTTTTTTCATAAAAATAAAGATAACTCCTGACGGGATGTCAATTGGAGGGCGATGAATCGCATGCCTAAAAAAAAAAGCCCTAAATCTATCCTGTCAGGGTCAGTTTATCAACAACTAAATGCAGGTTCACTGTCCTCCATTGTTTTATTTTTTTTTTTAATATCATGCAGTATTGATAGCAAAGTTATGAAAGTGAAAAGTCGCTACAATGTATAGAACATCACTTTTGTTAGTTTTGTGACAGCCTTTTGCATCCAGCGTTAATATTGTTTGCAAATGGCATTGATTATTGCCAATGTTGGAAACGCCATGAAATTGCATCGATTGTCTGCACTTTTTTGTCGTCTGGACTTTGTTTACAATGGACGTTTTAGACAAAACATTTTTTCTTCTTTTCATCAATTTTTTCCACAATTGTTATTTTACGTTTTTGTGTTATTTGTTTTTCTTCGTTTTTTCGTTTTTATTCAATTTTTGTCTTTATTTTTGTTTATTTTTCTTCGTCTTTCTTTCTTCGTTTATTTCAATTAAGCTTCACTTGTTTTCTCTTCTTCTTCATTTTATTTATAATTTCAAAATGTTTTTTTCTTCTTTCTTTTATCTATCCTTTCCTTTTCGTTTGTTTCTAGTCATTTTGTCTAGCTTTTTTCTTTCTCACTTTTCTCTTTTTCATTCAATCATTTCTTTTCTTTTTTTAATGTCTTCCTTCTTGATTTCTTGTTTTCATTCTTTCTTGATTTTTTTCATTCGTTTCTAGTTTTCCTTCTCATTTTCTATTTAATTTACTTTCTTTTCACTGTCTACTATTCTTCTTTCTTTCATTTTAATTTTACATTGGATTACATTCCCTCCTTCTAAACGACACTTTTTTCACACTTTTCTTTCCATAAGATTCCTTCTTTTTTGTTACTTTTTTCCAATATTCTGATCGTCTTTCTTTCTTTCTTTCTTTTTCTTTCTTTCTTTCTTTCTTTCTTTCTTTCCAATATTCTCTCCAAGTTTTTTCTTTCTTTCTAATATTCTCTCCAAGTCTCTTTTCTTTCTTTCTTTCTTTCTTTCTTTCTTTCTTGTATTCTCCTCAAGTCTTCCTTTCTTTCTATCATTCATTCCTTTCTCTTTTAATTCCATTCATATAACTCTGCCGTTCATTGTTTTAGGCTTTCCTAATCCGTATACAATTGTTTTCCTTTTCCTTCAGTTCATCTTTTTCGTTCACTTTTCCTATATTTCTTTCCTTCCTTGTAAACCACGATGTCTAATCTAATTCTCTGCTCGACTTAAATATTCGACCATCTGTCAGCCACGCATGCCTGTAATCTTTCGCGTTCGGCCATCGTATACCGTACCATTCACCGAATATCTTTTAACACTCGTCCAAACACCAGAAGACAGGCCACCACTTTTGAAAACCTGTTTTAGATTTGCTTATCTCTAATATATACGCACCAGACAAAACTCAGTTATTTCGGATACAAAATTAATGCTAGCGGATATAGACTCAGAAGGATTCCGGTGAGATATATTTCATTACTTACGTAACCAATTAAATTGTCTTATCATAGTTTACCCTGGATTAATTGCTGGAGCACACTTCGAACAGGGGATTGGTTTTCCTGATAGAAAAAGGGAATATAGATTCGATTTCTATCGAGACGCATATTTTCCATTACTAAGGATTTCTCGATTTGTAAGCCGGGAGAAATTAATTTCGAAGTTTAAAAGGAAAAAAAAAGACGTCAACTCGAACAGGTTTACTGACTAAAAATAACGTTTAGAGTAATGAGAAATATAGTGTTTCTCAAAGCCTTTATCGAGATCGTATGTCTGATCAGGCTGATCTTTAGAACTGGCACACATGATTTAAAAATGGCTGGCCGAGAACATTCACCATCATGTCATCCCCCAAAAAAGTAGTCTCATAGCTCTTTTCTCTTGAGTTCCCAGGACAACAATCTCTGGAATTCATTGAGAGGTAGACCACTGAAAAATACGAAGAATCCGAAGGACACTTTTTGGGGTGTGATGACGAAGAGTTATTTACAATCACTTGATCCAAACTTGTATTCATTTCCGAAGCTGTTTCAAAACTGTCCTCAAGCGAGCGAGAGGGCAGTTTTCTATTTTTCTAAGTTAAACAGATATGCAAATTCTATTCTGATATTTCAATTGAATATTTTGTTTTTCTTTATATTATAATTATTTCTCAATTACCTGGTGTACGCTGGACATACATTGGAACGATGCGCGCGTTTATCACCGACTTTAAATAAAAATTCCAGTTCCAAGGGCTTATTTTCGAAGTCGGCAGCACATGTAAAATTTCAGATAGAAAATATTTGTAAAAGGACAATATGAATAAAGCAAAATGAATACTTATCTTAGCCGATGTGTTTCGTCCTCGAGTTAATTTATCAAGGCAAATGCAAGGATTTTATTCTGTAACATGTCGACTGAAATAAACACTTGTTACAAAATAAAACCCTTACATTTCCTTTGATAAAGCACCTCAGAGGATGAAACACGTCGGCTAAGATAAGTTTTTCTTTTGTTTTTATTCATATGCATATTTCTATGTGTGTGTACATTGTATAAAATTTGCTTCATTTATAGGGAAACAGAGCTCAATATCGGACACAGAGTGTTTACAGATAAGTAATTTAGTGCAATGAAGCGCGTTTTAAACTGAGTCACCACATTCTTGAATCCTATGTTCAGGAATGGACTTTGAAGATGGAAGCCAGAGTATGAATGTTGGTACCATTACTGAAGGCCTGAATGATCTTTTTCCTCTCACCATTGCTCATATGGGAAGACATATATGGGGCTGACACAAAACGATTTTAACCTGTTCTCTTTCTAGCTGAATAACTCAAAAGGGTTTTTTCAGTGATTCTTACGACAAATGGTGTCAAGATGGCTAAAACGTCTTATCTGAAAACCTGGAAAAAAAACTCATTTAGTTTTTTTTTTTTTAAAATATTAAACATTTTGTGGGATGGACAATTATCCCATATATATACATGATTTGGACAATTTTTTATATGTTACACCCAACCTATATATATATATATTTATATAATATATATCTATTCTATATATATATTATAAGAATTGCCTTGTTGTCCTTTATCTTTTTCAATATTTTTATGATGTTTTGGACTGTCATTCCTGATAAATCTTTTCCAAAAAATATATACTAAATTGAGTTGGATTAATTTTTTTAATCTTTTAGATACAAAATTTTTTTGGACTTGAGAAAAATAAGCAAAATATTTTAAAATATTCTTTTTATCATGTAGAAAAAAACATATTTATAAATATTTATTTATGATAAATTTAAATTGGTAAAAAATATTTTTTTGAATGGTCTTGGAAGTATTTTAATGATGGTGTAATTTTTTTTTTGGAGTCATGATTTTTTTGTTTCAGGTATAAAAGTAAAAAGATGTACTGGCTAAAAATTATTTTAACCTTTCTTTTTTTAGCTGATTTTACAAAGGGTTCATTAGTAATTCATACAAATGGTTTTTTAAAAAAATAGTAAAAGCTGTAAAAGAATTTAATTAGTTTAATTTTATATATAAAAATTTTTACATTGGTATAAAAGTTGTTTCGAACGTAAAAATCCTTTTTGATGTAATTATATATAAAGAAATAAAATTAAAATATAAAAAATTTTCTTTTTTCTTTACCAAATTTATTTTTTCATTTAAAAGAAATTTTTAAATTTATAAATTAATTGATTAAAAAATTAAAAAAAAAAATTAAATCAGTTTTAGTTCAAAATATTTTTGATAAAAATTTAATTAAATAATTAAATTTAAAAATTGTATTTAAATTTATTTCTTTAATAATATTTTTTACATTGAAAAAATTAAATTTAAAAAATTTGTTAGTTTTTTTTTTCATATGTTTTATGTATAATTTTTATGAATTTATGGAATTGAATGAAAATGGTTACAGGCTTTTGTTTTAAAATTGTTTAATGTTAATAAATTGAAATGAAAAAAAATGTCTGTTTTGATTAGTCTTAAAAATATTATTTTATCATATTTTTTTTTATATAATTAATTTATAGTCTAATGTTAATTATGTTTTTTGTGGAATTATGTTGAAGATGGTCTAGACAGAGAAAAAATAACCGACATTGACATTATATAATTTTAAAACAAATAATATATTACTATATTTTTAGGGATTTTGTTTGTTTTTTCAGGCTATTCTTTTTATATATATATATATATATATCGTTCATGGTCCGTATAGACGTCCGTTTTTGAAAATTGAAATCAATAATAAAACAGAATATATATATATATATATATATATATATATATATATATATATAATATATATATATATATATATAAATACTATAATTGTGTCCCTTAGAGTCTGTATAAATATTTTTTTTTTATTTATTTTGATATTTTTCTTTTTAACTTGAATTTTTTAAATTTATGTTTTATTTTTTTTTACTCTTTGAAACTAAATAAAAGTTTAAAATGATTAAAATTTAAAAAAGATTTTTTTTTATTAAATTTGTTCTTTCATTGATCTAGAATTAAGATTCCTTTTTTTATACTCTTTGTTATTGCATTGACCTTTTAAAATATAATGGACCATTTTCATTTTTGTAACTGTCCTTTTTTATTACTATTTTTCATTTTATTTATATTTCTTTTTAAAATCATGTCTGTGAATTTAACTATTATTTTCTCCATCTTATCTTAAATAGTTTGACATGTTCGCAGATTGAACAAATCAATTAATGAATTCCAATCATTCCTTTTTTTGAAAATATAAAAAAATGAAGAAAAAAAAAAAAACAAAAAAAATTTAAAAATTTACTTATCATGCATTATTTTTCTTTTTGAAGTTTTGTCTGTTGAGGGGTGTCTGATAGTATTTGAAACAAATTTAAGACAATAAGAAAATTGCAAAGTTTTATTTTTATTTTTTTTCGCCGGATTTTTGTTTCGCTTTATTTGAATAAACTGAAAAAAAAAAAATAAAAAAAATTGCAAAATCGTTAATAAATTTCAAAAAAAGTTGTATTATAATATATTAATTATTTTTGAATTTAGTCGATTTAGAGAGACTTAAAAGTACACATCTCATATGCTTGTCTTTTTGTTCCTGTTAAATGGGTCTTTTTGATGCATATTATTGAATGTTTTAATTTTTATTTATATAAAAACTAGTCTCATGCTTTCTAATTTTCAAAATTGAAAAAATGCTGAGTTATTGTGTCTGAGTTAAAATTCTGTGTGTCTTTTTTTGTTTGTTTGATATCTAAATTACAGTAAAATAATACACTGTGTTTTATGTAATTTTGATAATGTCTGTGTGTGTTTGTGTCTGAAATTCGTATACGTTTTTGTGTATTCTATTTTGTAAATTGTGTCAGGTTGTTTGATGATTTTTAGATTTTTTTGTACATAAATTTATTAATTACGTTGAATACATATTACAACATTTTCATGAAATTAAACATAAAATCTTTAGCCATTGATGTTTTTTGTTTCATGCGCAGCACAATCCGGTTTAACGTCCCTTATCTTTTTTGCCATTTCCCATAATTTTAGATCAAAATATAAGTTTCTTTTTCCTTTATTTGCATTCAGTTGGCCTTCTTCCGTTGATTTTTTGACATTCATATAATATTCTTGGAGTTTCACATTGAAGTTTTAATCAAAGGCGAATAAATTTTCAAATTTTTCAAATTTCTGATTATTGTGATTAGATTTTTTATTTTAATTTAAAATTTTTTTTTTTAATGTTAATCTTAGATTTAAAAAATTCATTTTAACATCCGTTTTCAAATCTCTTTGCATTCACTTTTATTTTTAAATCATTTTTTTCCATGAAATTAAATTGTTATTTTTTTATAAATTTATTCCAGTTTTTTAAAATTTAATAAAATTTTCCTGGAATTATTAGTGCCATAAAATTGAGAAGAAATTATCAAGATGTTACAAGAAATCAAAAAAAATTAAACATACAGAGTGCGAATGCTATTTGAGGATATTGTTTTAAGTTCATTTTACATCAAATAATTTATATTATGAGTTTAGTTTTAATTTTGTTTTGAGGAAGAAATGAAAAGACACAAGATCATTGTTTTTAAATCAAAACATAGTGATTTAAAAATCAGAAATTTTATTTTGCCAGAATCATTTGTTTGTAAGTTTTTTTGGGTCTGAATATTTGAGATGTCATGTTTTCTTTAAAAAAAAAAAAAAAAAAAAAGTTATTTTATAGCGCTCTTTATACCGTTTTAGAACATCAAAATTTATAATAATGTTCAAAACATCATCGATGAGAACCCCGGAAGATCAATGAGGTCCGTCGTCAAAGAACTCCAGTTATTTAATGTTTACTATCAGAACAGTGGTACATCAGGGTATTTTTTATAAATTAAATGTAATGAGGAAAGGCCAATTCATATCGGCGAATAAACATTAAAACCATCTCATTTGTTCAAAGCAGTTTGAAAAAAATGAAAATCCCCACAAATGTTATTTTTAGTTTTATATGAAAAAAAAACAGACGAAATGACATTTGGACTTAATTTTGTCTAATTTTGAAGTACCCAGGGTGATGCACACCAAATATTGCTAATTTGGTTTTATTATTTAAAAATTTTAAGGTCAACAACCTGGACATTTTCCCACAAGGTCTTTTCTATTTTTAAAGTACATTATTATCCTCAGAACGGTTATTAAAATGGATAAATAAAGTAAGAGAGAAGGCCATTTTATTTCAACAAAACTCTGAAAAACAAATACAAAGAAATTATTATCAACCATATTGGTATATAGAGAATTTTTATATGATATTTTTTTTGTGGCTCCCCTATTTTTAAAAAATTTTGCTATTATTAAATAACTTCCGTTTTGAAAATTATTCCCGTCTTCAAAGATGACAATAGTACCATATTTTTAATTGGAAGGCCGAATTGATTGTTTGTTCAGGTGATGTCCAAAATGAATTTAACTTACTCAGAAATATATTTCTATTTGATTTTAATTATTAGCCCGGTTAGAAGAATTCATCTGAAGGAAAAGGTGGTTTTCTGTTTGTAAATCTTATGATCTTGAAGTAATTTTAAGAATATTTGTTTTCAATTTGTAATCTTATATATATAAATATATATATATGATTTGTCAATTTACCACATTTTTGATATAATTTAACATATAATGTTATATAGAGAATAGAATCATATTAATTCCTAATATATAAATATTTATTAACAGTAATTTTATAACGTAACCCTTTTTAATAGTGGATACAAAAAATTGGATCACATCAAAACATAGAAACAATTGTAGATAACTGAAAAAATTTTAGGAAATAAAAAATCATTTGGTATACCCACGTTCAACCAAATGTTTAGTAAAAATTAAGTAACTTTAAAAAATACATTTCCTAAATAGTATATTTAGTATAATATTTAATAAAAACAAACCAAATTAAATTACAAATGGATAAAATCTAGAAAGTATAATAAGAAAACACAATAAAAAAATTGAATAAAATCTAAATGAATTTAAAACCAGATGGAGGCAGCATAATTAAAAAATATAAATAAAAATTTTTCAAACATCTGTATCCAAATATTTTTGGCATTTGAAGGAAATGAATAAAACACCAAAAGTAAAATGGAAAATTATAAACAAAAAAACTTGTAAACTTGGTATGACCCATGCCCTTTATGCCTAAATGAAAACCCCACATTATCAAGTTTCTAAATAATAAAAATTTATTAAAAAATCAGACCAGGAGTTAACGGTTTTTGCCGCCATCATCAATTTTGCATTGAATAATTAGCATAAAAAAAATATTCATCAATAAAATAACTATTTAAATTCCATAGTCTAAATAAATAGTTTAAAAAATATAAAAAAAAAAATTATAAACAAAAAGAGAACCTTTATGAAGTCGTCAAAAACAAATGTTAGCTACTTACGAAAATTTTTTTATTATTAAAACCCTTTCAAAAAATAAAAAAAAATAAATAAATAGACCATAGACGGTTTTTTGCTAGACGATGTCATCTTCCGCTTTTGCATTGAATAATTAGCATAAAAAAAAAACAAACAAAAAATAAAAATAATTTTGATAAAATTATAGTCTAAATAAATCTTTTAAATTGCCCTACATCAAAAAAGAAAAAAGTAAAAAAACTTAACCCTTTATTTCAATCGTCAAAAATGCAAAAAACGCGTAAATTTCAGAAAATAAGTTTTTTAGATTGAAGATGGAACTTTCAGCTTAAAAAAAAAAAAATAAAATTAAAAATAAATAATTGTATTGAAGTTTTCAGACTAGACGAAACATCTTCCGCTTTGTAATTTAGAAATCCATATTTTTAAATAAATAACGTCTATGAATGTATATATATATATTGATATATCAAGAAATATATCCTTACGCCCCTTTTTTTTTGAAAAATTATCAGTGATAGAGCGTGTAAATTTTAAAAGTTTCAATAATGAATATGCTAATCAAAGGCGACATTTTTAATTTCATGAATTAGTTAATCAAAAAAAAAATTTGTTGAAGTTAGAACAGACTTTGAATTCAAAAAATTGGACGAAATATAGCTTTAATTAATTTCCCAGACCAAAAACAAACTATTAAATAAGCGATAAGTTAATAATTCAAAAAAATGCATACTACGTTACAAAAACATCGAAAATTTTTCAGAATAAAAAATATTCAAAATAAAAATAAAAATAAATAAAAAACAAGTAAAATAGATTAACCCAAATAAATAAACTAAAACAAACAAAAAAATAACTTGATATTCAGAATAACTATATATACAATCACTGTAAAGGCCTGTATATATAAAAATTTTAGAAAAAAAAAGAACACACGTGTCCTGAGGATTGCGTCTAGCATGAAATAGCCTGTCGCCACTTTTTATGGTGACTTCAATATTCATTTATATATATATATATATATATATATATATATATATATGTGTGTGTGTGTGTGTGTGTGTGTGTGTGTGTGTGTGTGTGTGTGTGTGTGTGAATTTCTTTAGACGCAAGTGTTAATTTCTATTAGTTCGATCAAAATTCGTATCATTTTCCTGGTTACTGGTAAAAAGTTGAATAGCAATTACCTGATGCCCGTCCCGAATGAGAGGAAAAATACATTCAGCAGAAAGGCCACTGATCCAGAGTTTGGAGTTTTTGAGGAGAGTGGAAACACCCATTAATTTCTGTTATTCCCAGGTTCACTATAACTCAGGTGGTAAGACCTGTTAGGGTCCTAGCTATGGGTAAATAGTGAATGTTTTATAACCAGATTTAGACCTTTAGCCTTGACTGACAACATCCCTAGGAGAAGGAAAACTCTGATGAATAAACCTAGGTTTGTATATTTGTGTGTATATAGATGTGTGCATATGTGTGTATATGTCTACATATGAATGTGTATGTATGCATGCATGAGTGTGTGTGTATGTATGTACATACGTGTGCATATATTTTTATATGTGCGGCTATATATTTATCAGGTCGCATCGTGGTATGTAATAAACCTATATATGCAAATATATTTGTATATATGTACATAAGTATATACGTATCTGTATGTTATATTTGTATATGTGTAGGTGAGTATGTGTATATGTGTATGTGTGTGTATGAGTATAGGTATATTTTGGGGTGTGGGGTTCTGAATAGGTATTTATAAGGAAATCCCGGGTGCTTCCAAGACAACTCACCTTAATGATTGGGAATCACAAATCTTGGCATCAAAAACTTGCTGCCTTCATCAGGCTCCGTCGTAAGGCGTTGTATTGTTGTTTGGAGAGATTCATCCCCAAGACGAGTAAATCTTGACATCTGTTGTTCACCATTATTTAAAAAAAAACTTATAACATAAATATGTTATAAAATCACTTATTGGAATTCAATCCGTATACACCAATTATATACTTGGGTATATATATATATATATATATATATATATATATATATATATATATTGAACAATAAAAAATATTAAAAAATTAAAATCTTCAGACACACTGGGTTGTAGATTAATATTCTTTTCGTTTTTATTATGATTATTTCATTTACATTCCTCGACTAGTTTCATAGCTATGGCAATTATCAGGAGAAGAAAGATTTCTATTTATATATATATATATATATATATATATATATATATATATATATATATATATATATATATATATATATATATATATATATATATATATATATATATATATATATATATATATATATAAAAAATAAAATATGTAAATATAACAGGACGCCATGTTTGATGATGAACATCTACGTTGTAGTGTCCATATAACCAGAATATTTGATGGTGACATGTGAACTGCCTAAAAGTTTAGATCGACTATCAATAATATAAAGGAATATCGAAATGTTTGTGTACACACACACACACATATATATATATATATATATATATATGTATATATTGTCAACCACAGACAGACTGTTTTGCAGTATCACAGCTCATCAGTGTGGCTAGATGTCCGGTTGCCTTTAGCTAGGATCGAAACTCGACTTAATTGGCATCAGTCGTGGATTCTACCACTAAGCCATTGGCGCACGACAGGGATGAAGTTGAATTTAAGCGTATTTATTTTTCGATAAACACACAGTGACTGAGAGAACTCGATTCGATTTACCGAAGAGTCTTGTATTATTAGCAGTAATAGTCACTGTTTACAAACACACACTTCCTCCCCAGAGAGCTCAACGGAAATAAATTTTTCAAGAACATATATATTGTCATCCACAGACAGACTGTTTCGTTGTATAACAGCTCATCAGCGTGGTTATATATATATATATATATATATATATATATATATATGGATATACTTCTGGCTATTTGTTCCGAACAGACCGGAGCAAGGAGATCCCGGGTCTTCCCAAGCTATATTACCTCAGCGGTTGAGAAGCAAGACTAACGGCATCAAAAGCTTACGTCCATTGAAAGGCGCTGTATTGCGCTGTTGGTGGTTATTTCGGAGACTAATAAAAACTGAGGTCTGTTGTTCATCGTTTCTGTGGCAATTTTTTTTTACACCTCATCCTTGTTATCATTAGTTGCAAAATGTGTGCATGTACCTGAACACGCTTTCGCCACTATAATGAAATCTCTCGTGTATGTTTTCTGACAGCTTTCAGTTCTACGCATTTACTTGCATCGAGTCCTTTGCTGAAGGTGTTAAGGCGACCTGGAAAGGTAAAGAGTATTACTGGAAATCTACACTGTTCTACACTGTGGTGACCACTGGGTAATAGCCGTTCTTGCACAAACCCGTGAGCAATTGTGCAGTTAGTGTCCTCCAGTGGTGACAAAGCATGTCTATTCAGAAACAGCACAGAAGGGACGAGAAAAGGAGCCCTAAAATTTGCTTAGTCAAAATCTTACTTAGCCATACAACATTGTGGTCAAAATGGCTGCTCTATAAACCCGTATTTTGGTGTCCAATTTGACACTTATCTCCTTCCATAGGGAAGTTTCTCAAATGTACTTGTCACTTTGGAAATCTAATTTGTTATTTTGTCATCAAGAGATGCATTTGCATTCATCTTGCTTCCTAAATATGTAAATGTCTTCACATACTTCAAGTTCTTCCCATTAATCTGTACAGGAGTGTCTGAGAATTGATGAGCTGGTGGAGGGGTGTCTGACGTACCGAATTCAATTTGAACAAGGAGACGGATTATAAATTACCCTTGTTTTCATTATTCTAATGATAAAACCAAAAGCTTTGCATACAACAGAGAAACGGTTGACGAGTTCTTAGTCTTCCTCTAGGGATGTTTGACACAAGTGCAACATCATCAGCAAACAGTAATGTTGTATGGTTAAGAATCGTGGACACCATATAGGTCTCATATCAATCAGCGAGGGGTTGCAGTCTGGGGAGTTAGGTGGTCAGATGTAAGGGGTGATGGAGTCGCAGAAATTGTCTGACAGTCATGATGCAGAGTCCTGTTGCCAGACATAGGATTATCCAGCAGCTTCCCTCGTGACCCGGGGTAGCACTACCCCACCCAAGGAACTTGATGTAGGCCCCTGTGTTGTTTGAAGACCCATAAAAAAATGAATGGACGCATAACACCGCCACTACTAGTGATCACTCCAAACACCATTAGTCTCATCTCTTTCCGAATCCTCTGCATTGTCCTTATATCGACACCCAAACACTATAAAAGTTTGGGATTGGAACTTCTGGTGCCAATGCCAAGCAGTACAGAATGCCGTTTTCAAATTTCTGCGGGAGTGAATTGCATCATGGTGCTCTTTTTCTCACAGACAGTGCCCAATATCAATCAGCGGGGTGACTTTCACAAAGGTTGTCTCCGCGCGATTTGTGGCTATACTTTTAGGGTGTCCAATGTTGTTCTTCTCGCAAAATGCAACGATTGTGGAATTGA
>CAHIKZ030001476.1:1237500-1270000 GCA_903632075.3 Acanthosepion pharaonis | reverse complement strand
TAAAAATTACATAACACACACACACACACAATCATATATATATATATATATATATACACCAACCTTCGTATATATAGCTGGACGTGGTATAAAAGAGGAAATCTATCAGTATATCAAGAGGAATGTGCGCACGCATGTATGCGTGCCTGTGTTTGTGATGTGTTTGTCTTGTATGTTTTCCTGGTTTGCGTGAGTCTATGTGTGTTTGCTGTAGTTTGTAGATTTACTCAGTTTAACTTAGTCAAGCATACTGATGAGACACCCAGTGGAAATATACAATTTCAAGTCTACTTTTCTGTCTGTACTGAGGCTATTTGATATGGGAGTTTTGTACTGAGGCGATTTGATATGGGAGTTTTGTTATTATAAAATCCACGAAATTACAGTGAGGCTGAAATGTGTTTAAACGCACGCTTTTTTTCATCATACGTGGGCTGATAAGTTTATTGAATTAATGTGGATCAATAAAACATGTTCAAAGGGAATAATTGCTGATATTGACATAATACTATTACTAATATTACTAAAAACTAAAAGTTGTAGTAGTATCCAAAATTTATTTAAAATAACTGCTGCAAAACTATTCTAGATTTAAAAAAGGAACACAAAAGAGAATAAACTCGATGTCAAATCTGTAAACGTATCATCTGACAGCATTCCCTCCCCCCCAACACTCACACAATATTCAAATTACGGGCTCTGACTTGTGACAGTTCAAACCTTGTATATGTATGTTTCTTCTACAAATGCAAAAGAGGAAATTATCTTGGAGAAACAAGCGCAGAATTCCGTCTTCATTTCAATAATCACTAAAAAAATCATCAAAGACAACATCAAAACCATTCTACCGGTCGCTGCACACTTCAACCATCCGTTCCATAGCATTGATGACATCAGATGCATGCTTTTAAGCGTCTTTATTTAAAAGCCGACAAGAAAGCCGAAGATCGGAGTTAAAATACATTTTCAAAATAGAACCATATATTAAAGGATTAAACAGCCATTTAGGTTTACTCAGAGAATATAGTTTCCACAAGGAGCTCTTTGCAAAGTCTACACAACCCTAATCTTGAAAAACTGTTAGGACAAGATCAAATTACTTTCAGAAATGCAACACACACAAAGAAGAAGAAGAAGAAGAAGAAGAAGAAGAAGAAGAAGAAGACAACATTCCCCGGAAGAGGGAGTTTATTTTTATTTCTCGTCTTGTTGAAAAAGGACACAAGCGTATCAGAGAATTCCGATTATAAAATCTTCCTCTTCGTGCTTCACTTTAGTTAAAATGGCTGACTAATATATAAAATATATCATCAATCTTCTTGCCAATTTTGTTATAATTTTGTGGTCTTTTTATTCTTCAAATTTCATTAACCAGCCTATTATATATATATATATAATGAAATATAGTTTTAAGGTGTACTATATTTATGGGATAAAGTGCTCAATATCAGAGATAGAGCGTATGTAAATATAAAAGTGAACATTGAAGTCAACACTCAGAGGCGACAGACAGTTTCATGCTAAACGCAATCATCAGGCCATATGTGTTGGTTTTTTTTTCGACTGTTTATATATAAGTAACGGATATTTTGGCAGGAGTGGTTTGTTAATTTGTTTATTTATTTGGATTAATTTATTTTACTTGTTTTTTATTTTATATATTTTTATTTATTCTTTTCGATTTTCGATTTCTAGTAGCGTAGTAAAAATTTTGAAATAAACAATAAACAGTACCAAATTCGCACTGCAAAAAGCACTTAAAATGCAGCGGTTCTGATGAAAAACGTTGTTTCAGTAAAGCCACATGGACACACGTATTTAATGAGTGTATTTAATACATTTGAATAAAAAAAATTAATTTCATCGTTAATATTTTTAAGGTTCTTTCTTGTTGTAGCATACCTATGGACCATAATAGGCGTTCCCTCTATTCCTATACAGTAGCGAATACTGTACGTGGTCTAGAGTTGGAGTCTCGTCTCGGGTAACAGTTACCCGACCCCGTTTTTTTACGGCGTCTACGGGGGATTTTTGGCTGGGCCTACGGGCTCTGATACCGCACATTAAATTCGACCTTGTGCCACATTAGAACGCGTGGGGCCTTTGGTAGGTATCCTAGAATTGGAGATTCATTTCCAGCTGTGCTGGTCAAACTCTTTACCTCCGGGCAGAGAGGAGCCCCAGGTGAGGCTCTGTCGAAGAGCAGAGTCTCATCTCGGGAAACAGCTACCCGACCCCGTTTTATACGGGGTCCACGGGGATTTTCATAATACCCTATAAAATTCCATTTTGTCCACATCTGACCGTGGGGCGGTTCAAACGATTGGAAAATTCATTGTGGAATTCACTTGACTCACTTTTAGCAGTTGACTACTTGTACGCGCCGCTGGCGAATCTTATAAGTGTTGTTCTTGTCCTAAGTATTATCGTTCCTTACCAACCTTCGTTTAATTATTCTATTCAGTAATCTTCCCTAGGGTAGAGTATTCTTAAAGAGGATGATGAATATACAACAGTTTGATTTTGAAACATTTTTTGATACATGGAAGCAGTATTTTTCTATGTATAGACAAATGTGTATTGGGGATATTTTAAATAGTGCAGTCTTAATTGGTAAGGTTTTTGTAAAAGTATTTTTCTATTTTTTACTGCGTGATTCACAAAGATGTAATGCATTAAAACATAGTATTTTATCAACTCATTAAAAGACAAAACGTGAATTTTAGATTAATTTCTCGTAATTTGAATAATTTATTAAGCATATAAGTTTGAATCACCTCAAGATAGAGAAATATGAAGTTTTTGAACGGTTAACTGTAAATGTCAATTTACCATCCACGAATCTTCAAGCTAGTTCATTTTTCTCGTCCGAATCTGATATTCGTTCATGCTTTGAATATGGAAAATCAGCTTAAACACTCATTAAAATAGAAATAAATTATAGTTTTTAATGATATTGCAAATACTGGAAGCTTATTTAGAAAATTACTTGTAATTAAATACTCCCCTAATTTGTATATACATATATATATAAAAAATAAAACTTTAAATGAAAACTTTGTGATATAAAATATTTTATTTCAGTTTTAAATGATTAGAATAAAGGAATAAATAAGATCACTGGAATAATGGATCATTGGAATAATGGATCATTGGAATAATAAATCATTGGAAAAATAAATCATTGGAATAATAGATCATTGGAATAATAGATCATTGGAATAATGGATCATTGGAATAATGGATCATTGGGATAATGGATCATTGGAATAATAGATCATTGGAATAATGGATCATTGGAATAATATATCACTGGAATAATAGATCAGTAGAATAATATATCACTGGAATAATGGATCGTTGGAATAATGGATCACTGGAATAATAGATCACTGGAATAATAGATCATTCGAATAATGGATCACTGAAAACAAACTTTTATTATTTTTTATGATGATTGACACACAGCTGCAAATGCAAGTTGTAAAAATATAATTTCATTTTTAAATAAAACAACGAATTTGTTTAGTTGATTCCTTGTGATCGAAAAATCAATGAAATCACCTTTGCATGTCAGGAAAGTGGATGACAATACCCACTATTCTGAAGAGATTTAAAAAATTAATAATAAAACATAAAAAAGGAATTTCCTAGAATTATCGAAATTTTTTTTTCGACAGTTTGGGCATTTGTCCATAAATATGAATGCAAGGGGAATATAATTATTTGTTATTAAAGTGTTCTAAGGCAAAAACGGAGACAGACACAGAGACAGGAGAGAAACGACAGAGTTTTCGTCCTTTGCCACCGTCTTTGATGATACACCCTAAAAATTGATTCGAAGAGAACCTATATTATAATCAATATTTATATATTAAAAAATTAAAAACAACAGCAAACCAGATTTTTTTTGTTCAACAATGATAATACCACTTCCGATTTAGAAAATTTGTGCTGATAATTAATTATTGCAAACCAATTAAAGTACGGATACTGATATAATAACAATATTTACTTTGCGCAATTTCAATTTTGGATCAAATTGGAAAATATTCTTCAAAAAATGTTTGAAATGAAATTAAATGTAAATTAAATTAAGACTTCTTGTTTGTTTTTCGAAACCAAATTTATAATAGGCTTCGATAACTTTAACACGTTGTTTGATTGTTAATCTTTCCATGGTTGAAATTGCCAAAACTTAAGTTGTTAAATCTGAAAGAAAAAAAAATCATTAGACGCTTTTTAAATTAATTTTCATTTAAAATTTTTCCAAGTTATTGGAACACCCTTTAAATTTATTGACATATAAAATGAAAATATTGGATTAAAATGATTAATGATTTCCATCAGAAAATGTTTTCGTAAATGATTTGATTTAAATTCGTTTGGTTCTGGTGATTTCATTAATATTTGCAATGTTTTTTTTCAAATATGTCAAATTCTATTTGAAATTGATGGACAGGTAAAAATAATTTTCATTTTACCACAGTTTGTTATTTAAATTCATTGTAAATTGATCCTCTTACAAAAAACAAATGAAATATCATCATATAACGGGATTTAAAATTCGAACAAAAATTGTTATTTAAATTCATTTTGATAATTTCGATTTTTTTTAATAATTTTATTTTAAGCCATCAATAGAACATAAAACTAAGACAAAAGGGTTTCAATCTTACAATTTTAAAAGAAACTCATGAGAAGAATGAAAAAATGAGGAGAAAAATATTTGATAAAATATACATGAATATTTTTTTTCCAGAAGAAAGCGAATGACGTCTCATTCCAAAGGCGAGAAGGATTATGAATTTTAAAAAAACAAATTAGAATAGAACTTACGGTTGCATCTTAAAAACTTCAAAATTTAAAAATACATTGAGACCAATTTATTAATCTTTTTCGCTTAAAATTAATGTCGGTCGATGTTTAATTTTTTTTCTCATTGGAACAATTGCTAGGATAATATATAGAGAGAAAAGACAGAGGGAAGCCACACCACGGTGGTGGGGATGTGACTACGATTCAGATGCCAATTAAAAAATATTTTTATAAATTACATTTTTTCTTTATTTTTTTTGTTGGGTATCTCTAAATATATTAGACGAGCTCCAGACCAGATATGGTAACCGTATTCAAGATGAATGGAAGGTTTATAAATGGCGAGAGAAAATGTCTAGCACGAGACAGTCAAACATATTTCTTAGCTCAAGCAATCCTCTTCATGCCAGTAGAAAACGTGAGTCCAAGAAATCGCAATGTCTTACTGTCAAGATATTTAGCATCAACTTTATTTGTTTGTAATTGAAAATTCGATTATTCCTGATAATTAAAAGAAAGCAGTTTCGTTTTTGTAGGCATTAAAATTTGCAAGTCACTTCTTGCCCCATTTAACAAGTTGGAGGTTTCTTTCGAGAGCAGCTGTCAGTTTGTCTCTTTTGTCGAACCTTTTAAAACAGGCTTGGAACTAATGATATCAAAGGTTTTTATTTTTTATATAAAAATAACAAATCAATTATACAAAAATCCTTATTTGCACGATTCAAACCATGCATTAATTATCTTTTTTCTAGAATAAAATCTGTCCAACATATCTTTTAATACAATATTCGTTAAGAATGATTTGATTTAATCATTTATTCAAATAAAATTAATTTTCATTCAGCCTGTGTGAAATCGAAAGAAATATATGAAAAAGAACTCCTGGTTAAAAATTTCAAATTTTTTAAATTTTTATTTTCGTATTTTAAAAATTTTACGAAATCAGGAGATATGAGCAAACGTGGTTTTGACTTTCATCGTGGAAAAAACTTATAATTCAACCTACAAAACAAAAAATCATCAAGTAAAACGCTCATAAAATTTTATAATTTTAGAGTTTTTTATTTATGAAAATATATATATATATATATATCTTTTCGCAGTTGCATCAAAGTAAAACATACGTCGCAATTAATCTAGTGAGAGAAGCTTTTTCTAACAATTAAACCATATATATATATATATATATATATATATATATATATATATATATATATATATATATATATATAAAACTGGTATCCCTTCAGGCTTGGCATCAAGACTTCCTAAAAATTCAAAAAGAGCTGTCGAGTCGCAGAGAAATCCTAACACGCCCTTGTCCGAGAGAGAATCCAGTACAATCGTTGGATGAAACATCGACTACATGCTCATATTATCCCAGACGCTTTAGAACAGAATTTACAATGAATTAGACCAGAGAAGGATCCAAAATGACTTGGATAAATCCTTCAGACTTTTTTTGATGTAGTTCAAGGCTCTCCAAGTGCAAAAATTAAATAGATTGAAAGATCAGAAGGTGACGCACAAGGTCCATCACCCACCAGTGAAAGCAGTAGTCAACATCAGCCAATATCAGCTGAGTGCCTCTGAGGAGTCAGTGTTGAATAAGGGTCTCAACTTCGCCAAACCATCAGGCGGGTGCCATTGGAATCATTGCCAGAGTAGAGGAGGTGGCCTTGAACATCCCTTTGTTCAAACGGATGAAATGAGATGGAAAGTGAGACAGACCTTGGAGAGAGGCCAAGCTGCCCAGGTCTAACATCACGAAAACTGGAGAGACTGGCGATTGAATCACTACAGAGGAACGAAAACATCATCATACTACCGGCTGACAAAGGTAATGCAACTGTAGTGATGGACAAATCGGATTATACAAACAAACTGGAAGACCTCATTAGCAATGGTAGCTACAGCATTTGAAAAAGATCCTACAATGAAAACGGAACGCAAACTGTCACAGATCCTAATCAAGAACAAGGATCACTTCGCACCTAAGACGTATAGGCAGTTATCGCAGCGTTACACCAAGTTACCTCACATATATGGTCTCCCTAAGATTCACAAAAAACGGTATTCCAATCAGGCCGATTGTTAGTTGCCAAGGCTCTGTGTGCCATCCTCTGAGTCGCTTCCTTGTAGATATAATAATTGACCCATTGATCGGAAAGTTTCCTTCATATGTCCGAAACTCCGCCCACTTCGTGGAAATAATCAAAGATGCTCCCATCCTATCCAACCAGATGGTGAGCTTGGACGTGGTGAGTTTGTTCACCAAGGTACCCACGGAGGAGGCACTCTCAGTAGTCAGAGACAGATTGACCTCTGACTCATCCCTAGAAGGACGGACCAGTATTCCAATAGATAATCTGATGGAGATGTTGACTTTCTGTACACAAACAACATTTTCGGAATGGGATCACACATATATCGACAGGATGAGGGCTTAGCAATGGGCTCGCCATTATCACCAGCAATGGCGAATATATACATGGAATACTTTGAAGAAATGGCATTAGAGTCTATATCTCTAAAGCCAACTATATGGTTAAGATACGTAGATGACACCTTCATAATCTGGCCACATCAGGAAGATGTTCAGGTTCTACTGGACCATGTGAACTCAATAAGACCTTCAATACAGTTGACGATGAAGAAAGAGAGTAACAACTCACTCCCATTCCTGGATGTTCTAATATCTCGAACAGAGCATGGGTTCAAGACATCCGTATACCGTAAACCAACATTCACCGGACAGTACCTCAATTTCAACTCCCACCATCCATACAGCGTAAAAAAAGGATCGTCCGATGCTTACAACACCGAGCAAAAGTCATAAGTGGCGACCCAGAGACATTAGATAAAGAATTGGTCAGTATAAGTAGTACCCTACAACGTGACTACCCTGGGTACATGGCAGCAGCCCCCAAAAACTGGGATAGGCGGGTACAAGAGGAGGACAACAACACTCAGAAAACAGTCTGCCTGCCTTATGTGAAGGGGTTATCAGAGAAAATACAAGGGATCTGCGGTCCATATGACATCAGGACAACCTTCAAAAGCTGGACGGCACTTCGCAGATATCTCTCCCGAGTAAGACACCCCCCAAAGAGGAGAACATGACTAAAGACTGTGTGTACGCTATCCCATGCAGCTGCGGAAAGAAATATAATGGGGAGACAGGCTGCCCCATTAAGGTAAGACTTCAAGAACACCAGAAACCTGTAACACGAGAGGAAGTGGAAAAATCAGGCGTGGCTGACCACATATATGGAGAAAAGAGGAGATCACCGCCCTCTGTGGGATCATGTTGAGATCATAGACAAAAACACCATTGGAAAATTCGTAAACTTAAGGAATCAGCACATATGCTAGGCCAAAAAATCTCCTGAGCCGACCAAGCATAGAAATAAATACAATATGGGAACCAGTAATAAGGAGTGCCAGAGAAAAGCAATAATAACAAAAATTGCAATATGAACTCTGGTAAAAACATGCAATGATAACAGCAAAAATTGCAATATGAGCACTGGTAAAAATGATGCTGAAAACATTAGGTTTATAATACCCAGAAATTCATACACAGATGTCCTCAAGGACACATGGCACAGTGGATAAAGGCGTTGGTTAGATCCAGTGACAGACCCAAAGAAGGTGAGTTCAATTCCTGGTTAAGGCAGTGGAGAACTTTCAGAGGGGAAATTAACAGGAGATAACTGATAACTGACATCCATCAAAACATGGCACATGGAACTAGAACAGTCTACCCCAGTGATCAAAATAAAGGGTTCAGTTCGAAATTCCAACCACCTGAAGAAGGCCGGATCGTTTAACGGCCGAAACGTTGTGATAAATATGGCGACAAAGATGAGGACAATAGTCCGAATAATGTAAATACTGTATATTAAATAATTATTCCTTTATTCACAGATCCATATATATATAGCACATTTATATATCCCAATATATATATAAATATTCAATCCCCGAATATTTAACTAAAAATATATAAAAATACATTTTTAAATACAAATACCATTTTAATGCAATTTTATATAACAAAATTACCCAAACAATTTTATCAGGACAGGTAATACAATTTAAAAATAAAATGACCATATATAATTTGATATTCATTATTTTGAATTATTAATACATTTTCATGGAAATTATTTACAAACATTTTTGAATAATATATATATATATATATATATATATATATATATATATATATATATATATATATATATATATATATATATATATATATATAATTTATTTTATATATATATATATATATAGGCATACAATTGCGTCCAAAATATTTATATTCAATTTAAATTACCTGTAATCGTCGACAAACCTAGACATAAACATAATCAAACATTTTGTTTATAGGCTATAAATATTCCGTTATTTTATTACCTTTTAGCCAAAATTTTGTGACGATCCGGTTTGTTTGGCTCTCTTTAATCTAACTATTTCTGTCATACTTACTGTAATAAGCAGAATATTTTTTTTATTTTAGATAACTCGACCTATCGGTTTTTTTTTGGGGGAAATTGTAAAATATATGCTGCGACGATTATTTTCGGCTAACGTATCTACCTTCTTTTAAATTTCTCTTTTTTAAAACAGAGTTTGAAATCCTTTTTTATTGGTTTGATTATTTCCCTCGAATCAAGACACCGAAGGTTTTTCGGACTTTAACAATAATTTCTTATTGTTATAAGATTATTACTACTAGTACTAATAATATATATATATATAAAATATATATATATAAAATATATATATATATATATATATATATTATATATATATATATTATTTTTTTTGTCGGCAGAAAAGATCAACTAATGTAAAAACATAACTTAAAATATTTTTTTGTTTAAAGATTTTTTATTTATAATAAATCAAAAAATTTTTTTTTTTTAAAACGAGTCTATCAATATTTATATATATATATATATATATATATAAATTTAGAGAGAGAGAGAGAGAGAGATTTTCGGATTTATCGGCAAATAGTGAATGAAGACCGTTGTTAATTAAAATAGGAAATGAAAAAAAACAATTTTACAACCGGATAACGCCCTTTTTCGAGCCAAAATCCAAAGGAATTAATTAGAGGGGATGACTCAGTAAAAATCACCGTGGACAGGGTAATGGCATGAAGGGGTTTCGAATTAATTCCTTGTCCCTTAAGGAGGGATATGTGTACAGGTGTTCGCATTAAGCAAAAAAGTTGTTTTAAGGAAATGAAATAAATCAGTTTACAAAATATAGCCATTTGAAAGAAAATAAAAGAAATTAATAATCGACAGAATAAATTTTAATATTTTAGGTGTATTTGAAACGAAGTAGTCAAGGAATGGATATTTCGTCAGTTAAAAACACTGTCATATATTCAGTCGGGAGAAAAAATGAAAGGCGATTGTACTGAATGCAAGACAACGCCAAGACTCCTGCAAATTGCAGTAAATTATAATTGTCATGGGAGACTTGAATGCGAAATTAGGGAAGGAAAGTGATGATGGAATAGTTTTAATGGCTACTGCGTCGCTGGCTGAAATTCGGACGAGAAAGTTATAATGAACATAGTGGGGCAATTTAAAGCGGAGTAATTTTCTTGCTAGATTAATTACGACTGAATAGTGAGTTTGATCCTGGTTCACACATTTGGTCTTGTGCCATATCTAAGCTACACTTAGAAAATAATTTATCCCAAGATCCCGGGGGCGTGGATTGGCTTCCCTTCAGGCAGTACCTCTACTTCGCGAGGGTGGTGGGCTGGCTTTATTACCCGGAGCCTTAGGCATCCCCAAAAAATGGAAGTGCTGAGGGGGCTTGATCATTTTTATACGGTTTTGACCATAAACCCACTTTAAACGTCAACCTTGTTTTCCATTCGGTAGCGACTTGGGCGCGCTAAAAATACTCTCGTAATGAACTTAGAGCAAAATGGCGTACGGCGAACGAGCAGGTAATAACCAACGCCTGTTTCAAAGAACACCTAAGATGTATATGGACATTGAGAAACACAAGGGGGAGAAAATAATAACCAATAAGACATTCAGGAATGCCGTTTTATATTGCCAAGCATACCCGAATGCTGACTGCAGGAGCGACCACCTTTTCAAAATACCCAAATTGCAATACAACTGACTACTGGAGTTTTTTTTTTAGAATCAATTAAAAGGGCGGGAAGCCACTAGCACGCAACGAGAAAAAATAGAGAAAGTTTGAACGATAGACAAATAGGAATGATAAAGAGGAAAGGATGACGAGAAGGATAGTGATATAACATGGATCAAGGCATCTGGAGACGTCGATTGACATTAAATTTGAATTGTTGGAGATTATAGCCATCATTTTGTCCAGGAAAAGATTTTTTCAAAAGAACAGGCAAGAAAGGTAACAGAGACATTTTTTTATTTGGGTAGAAGAGACAAAAACTTTCATTTAACAGTTTCGACAGTGAAAGAGTTCAAGCGAGATGCCAGCATAGTTGGCGTTAGATAAATTCATTCTAAGTCTTGAAACTGGCGAAAGCAGCTCATCGGAGAAGTTAAATGAAAGTATTTGTAAAAAAAAGAAAGAGGAAATGGGACGGCATTTAAAAAAAAAAAGAGCAACTAAGAATGCCTTATCAAGATAATTATATTGCATATCCGTCTCTTTCATCTTATCAAGAACCTTGAACAAAACATTCGAAAACCAAAAAATAAATGGCAGCAATCATTCTTTTCAATAAGGGCGAATGGTTGATTTGTAGATTTGAAGGATCGACTCCGGCGAGAAAAATTTTGATGGCTATATTTGAACCAAACGGTGATAACTTTCTTGCGGTAGACGAAACTTTTGACTCAATGTATTTTGTTTGCTTATCTCAGGTCACCAATGTCAATGTGAGACCGAAAGGATGATGGGAATAAGCTCTCGAGAATGACAAGGAAACCTTCATTCTAAAATGATAAAAATGGATGGTTGATTGGGAATAAATCTGGTTTCGATTTTTCAAATTATTAAAAAAAGGTTATTTTTTTGCCCCAGTTCAAAACCGATTGTGAGATTCAGTCCTTTTCGAGATGAACGGCCAGGTTAAGTTTTTTCGGATTAAAAAGTTTGTCGGAATAATATTTGAAAAAAAAGTTGTTAAAAACATAGAACGAAAAGATCTGGAAATTCCAAGTGAGACAAATTAAGATAAGCTTTGGTAACATCAGCAAACGAATTTAATGATCATTCAAAAAAAAAAAAAAAAAGAAAAAAATGGATGAAGGATGAAATTCTTGACATGATAAAAAGAAGAAAAAAAAAACAATGTCAAGTTACGAAACAGCATATAAGAATCTGCAGAAAGAAATTAGAAACGAAAGCTGGAAGGCAAATGTCGAGTGACTCAAAGAAAAAATGTGCAAAACAGAAAGAATGAGTATCACAGATAAAGCGGATATGCATAAAAAGTTAAGAGAACCAAGAGAGGACAAAAGACATTGCTCATCAACAGGATGCATAAAATTTAAGGACGAGACAGATTTGCCATTAGAGAAAGAGAGAATATTTCCGAGATGGAACAAATACATCAAAGAACTGTTCCACAACGAAAGAGGATAACCAGCCATAGACATAAATATCAAATGACCAGAAATATTAAAATCTGAAATAGAATCGGCGTGACTAAACTGAACAAAAACAAAACAGCAGAACCAAAAAGGAATTGTCATACTGGCAGATTTAGATAATTTTGACATTTACAGGCGTAGTAAATAAAATATACAACAGTGGTGATATACCGGAAGAATATCTAAGTGAAAAAAAAAAAAAATAGGGTCAAGAATAAATCAGGGTTTTTTTTTTTAATATGAACTCCATCGGACGACCAGACCAGTGAGCCAAATAAAAAAAAACAAACAAACTTATCATCTGAATTGTTATATAAGAATAAAGTGTCGCTGCGACACTTGAGTTTGAACTCAGATCACCAGTGACCAAACACGGGTGATTCCATTTCTAATAAGTAGACCACGTGATCGAAAAGGAAATTTATATATGGGAATTAGCGTGGCGCCTAATTGATCACTCTTTCTAGTCTATCCTCTACTACTCTATGGATCGCTATTTCTAGTCTATCCTCTATTACTATACGGATCGCTATTCTCTACTCTATTCACTATACTATTTCTCTATTCGGATCACTATTCGGTGGTTACTATTAGAGCGAGTATTATCGAGCAAGTACTATTAGTGCGAGTGTTATTCGAAGGCGTCTGAAACCAGTATTGTTCAACGGCGTTACTTATATAGTTGTATCTGCGATTACAAAGTCTTTACTACAACGAGCATTACGAAAGTGACAACAAGTATTCGTTGACATTACAAAAGTGGCAACGTGTGTTCGTTGACATCACAAAACGAATTCTTTTTAATTCTATTCTAGGAATAGAACAAGAACAGTGCGGTTCGTTAAAGACACCGAAAACAAGAAATACGATATCTGTGCTGAGAATGATATCGGAACGATCAATACAAATACAGATGGATATATACCTATGCTTTATAGATTATAACAAAAAGCCTTTGATAAAGTATATCACAAAGAACTGAGAGAACTGTTAGGTAAGCTTTATATAATTGGGGAGGAGATTATAATAATCCATAATCTATTCTGGCAGTGAACCACCTGCATATGTATAGAAAATGAACTCAGTAAATATATGATAATAGAAAGGGGTGTAAGACAAGGATGTGTCTTCTCACCGGACTTATTCAACCTATACAGTGAGGCAATCCTGAAAGAAATCCTACCAGGATTCAATATTGGTGACCACAATCTTAACAATATAAGATATGTAGATGACACAGTGTTGAGAGTAGACATGGAAAATAAACTATAGGAACTCTTACAGAAGGTAGTAAAGGAAAGCAAGAAGAAAGGACTAACCATCAATTGTAAGAAGATAGAATGTATGGTTGTCAGAAAAAAGAAGAGCCCAATATTGCGATTTAGAAATTGGATATGCGAAATTCAAACAAGTACAAAAATTTAAATATTTGGGAAGTTTTTTAACGGAGAACGGAAAGTGCGACACCGAAATTCGAAGGCGCATTGGGGCAGCGGAAGATGCCTTCTAAAAGCTGAGTAAAGTATTAAGAAACAGGAAAATCTTGTTAGAAACAAAAATAAGAGTACGGAACTGTTATATAATGTAACTCCTCCTATATTATGGCATTGAATTCTGGACAATTTTCTCACAGATTAATAAAAGACTTGAAGCAACAGAAATGTGGTTCTACAGGAGGATTCTGAGAATACTATAGACGTAACATGTAAGCAATGGGGAAGTTTTAGAGAAAATGTTAATCAAAAGAACATTTACACTTAACATCAGAAAAAGATAATTGATATTTCTAGCTTATATAATGAAGAAAAAAGGGCGTGGTAAAATTGACACTCACAGGGAATGTGGAAGGTAAAGGGAGAGAGAAAAAAAGCAGCGTCTGACTCGCTTTTGTAAATTGTCTGTTAGAAAAGAGATTAGGAGATAGAACAAAAAGCCATTTGCTAAGAGCTAAAAATGATTAGAAATTGTGGAGAGTCATGATCAACTACGTCCTGTAGGGACACGGCATATAGAAGAAGATTAATACAATGTGTCCAGTATGAAGAAAGATACAAACCTGAACACATGGGGATAGTGAAAATAAGCCTTGGAAATATTATAAATCACAATAGGAAAAGTTATTGAGAGAAGAAGAAAAACTAAAATTATACAAAGTAAATTTATTTATAGACTTTGGGATATTAAAAACGGGACTGTATTTAGTATGGCCACAACTTGCACAAAGTGCAACATCAGCTCAACGTGACGTTTAGGAATACAACTTAAAAATTCGTTCAAGAAAGTTCTTTCATTGCTTTTGATTGTAAACACAAATTTCTTGCAAGTTCTTTGACTTTCTGGGATATACTGGGGTTTTCAACTCGTCCCATAAGTTCGATTATGTTAAGGTTAGAGCTTTGGGCTGGCCAGTCTTGTAAAACTGCAAAGTAACTTTCAGAACTAGTATCTGTGATCATTCAAAACTGTAATACAAATCATTGTATTCACATCGACCCAGTACTAGGAGAGATACAGACATGAATGCATGGGAATATTGAAAATAAAGTTTGGGCACCTCGAGGTGGTGTAATGGTTAGCAAGCTTGTCTCGCTAGAACAATTACGACTGACTTCGATCCTCACTGGGTGTCCCATACTTTCGGACTTGTGCCACATCTAAGCTACGCTTGGAAAATCATTATATTGAAAATAAAGTTCGTCTGAAGTTATTATGCAAATCACATAAACCTCAATAATTCGAATTTACTTTGAACAACGTTTTTCAAATTTTTAACGGTTAATTTAGACGTCAAACTAAAGCTTGAGTTAAATCTTGTGTTAACTTCTACCAGTTTTCTTAAAGTAATTCAATTTCTTATAAAAAGCGCCGTCTGATGTTATTATGCAAAACTCAAAAATCACTTTTTACTTCAATAATAAGAAAAAAAAATCGTCAACAATTGATCAACGCCTATAATAGAACTAATAATAAACATATATGATAAGCCTTTGAAGCACTTAAATACAGTGACCATTCTTCTCATTAACAACCAGGTTCAATTTCCGACATGTTTTAATTGTTTGCCATTGGCCTGCTTTACTGTCATATTGTTTGCCTCCTTTTTATAATTTCATTATCACAACTGACCATAAATCTTCCATCGGATTCTGATTGTGACTTGGATGGTGGCTATTCCATTATCTAACCCCACCCCCTGTGGAAATCTTTTACACTCAAAAAATTCACGAGAAATTTGAAAATGCGTATTGCCATGCATAAGTACACACATACCTTTGAAACTCTGAGGTTGGAACTTGTACCATTCAAAGAAAGACTTGTCCATTAAGTCAGAATAATTTGCACTGTTCAGTTAAACACCTTCGTTCACTTTAATATTCACATCTTATTTTTCAGTTTTTTGCTTTATATATATATATATATATATGTCTGTGTGTGTGTGTAAAGGAACACGTAACCTCTCTTTAATAATAAAAGAAATAAAATACTCACCACTCTAAAATGAATCTTTTTCTTACCCCCCACCCGATATATATATTAAAGACATTTTTATGTTTAACATTCTTTTTATAGATACAAGTATTTAAGTAAATGCTCTGTTTATAATAAACAGTATTAAGTAACATTTACCGGCCTGAATGTCCAAGAAATTTTCACAGAAAATATTCGTCCTTTGACAGGATTCGAACCTGCATCGTATACGGAACCGTCAATTTACGCTGACGTAGCTTAACCGACTCGGCCACAAAGGAGCGTTCGGTTGGCAAGGTCGAATTTACTGATTATAAACTTCAATCTTCCATGAATCTCGTACATTCATAACTGATCATGGCGTATCAAATGTAAACAAATGACGTCATGCATCAAGAATTGTCCGACAATTTATTAAAGACATTTTCATGTTTACATTTGATACGCCATGATCAGTTATGAATGTACGAGATTCATGGAAGATTGAAGTTTATAAGCAGTAAAAGTGGAATCGTTCTTTCATAATAAAATACACAATTTAGCTAAAAGATAGTGTAATGTAGTAGGAAATCCAGAAAAATATTTTGATTTTTGTAATTATTTTACTGCAAGCAAAGCAATAAACCCACTAAGATGCAAGGGGTTACTGAGTTTTAAAAAAAAAGAAAAAATACTATTAAGGGGAGGGGATAGTAAAAGAACAAGAATTAAGAAGACAGACGATAACGATTGACACTGCATTTACATTTTAAAGACCAAATTTGACTAGGAAGCAAGAAACTGGAAGAGAGTTCTACAAGAGAAAAATGCGATCGAAGAAACTGTTAGCATAGAACTTACGGTTACATATAGCCATTTCAACTGTAAAATGATGAGACCTATCTGCCAATCTAGTATTGCTCTTAAATTCATAGTTTAGGTACCATAGTTGAAAGTTTATCAGAAGAATTGTCATGGAAATATTTATAGAAAAGACACGGGGGAAGCTACGTTACGGCGATGGGAAAGTGACAGTAGGTGAGATGTCAGGTTATCAACTAATAAAATTGCAGACTCTTTTTGTATTGTATCAAGAATCTCTAAATAGCACTAGAGCAGATGTGGCTGCAATATTTAATTCATACGGAATAATGAAGCTTTCAATTTATATGATTCGAAGATTTTGTTGAAAATGACAACCAACTCATTACGAAATGCCTAAACTATTATCTATACACAACAATCAGATCAAAGATTAAAGAATGGCTTCAAGCGAATGGATCCTATACGTCTTAAAGAGTACAATAGTTTATCCGATCTTATAGACTAGCGTTGTACTATCACAAACAAAGAGATTTACCAAAGAACAAAAACTACATCATTTGAAATCTTTCAACACCAAACAATAATAATGATACATATGTAACTATAAGCGAAAATAATAATATAATCCACACTACCACGAACCAAAAGTTAGGAAGGAAACTTCCATCACACGAGAAAGAGTGATAACAGTTAGCAGATGTGAGAAGCCTATTTTCCTGAAAACTGTTTTAATAAAAAGATTTTAAGAGTTTCAACTGACAGCAATGGTCTGTCAATAAATACTATAGAGCAGCGGTTAACATCAACCTTGTCAAAATGGATGCACGTTATGGTGGAATGAAGTATTAGAGAGGCTTGCTCAAATGTCAGTCGGATTCGTTACATACGCGCAAATCCCCTTAGGAAAGGTATGAATCTGTTTTCCACTAGTTATAGGTTAAATAACAAGACAGACTAGTTACTATAGCCTTGGCTGGCAACCAGTCTACCGTAGAAAGAAACGATAGCCCACCGCTGGAAAATCTTCTGCCTAGTCAGTCATGGATCGAAAGAGAAAGCGTGTATCACGTATGACATTTGAAAGACTGACTAAAAGACGCGGGGAAATTTTGCATCAATCCAATATACCGTAGAGACCTTTTTTTTTTTAATTGAGTCAAATCCTTAGGAAATGAGACAAGTTTATTTGTATTTACACTATTCATTTACGATTTACGATTGTCCTCATCTTTTTGTTTTTATCTCCAGTGTTCTTTGTCCAGTATTTTCACAGGGGCCGATAGCTAATGTTTTCCCTCAAAAAATGATCGGCTATGCCCGATTACATTGTCTCGCTTCTAGCTTTTCGAAGTTTCTCCAGCCTTACTTTTACACATCTGTTTGTTCTACCTTTTATATTAGAAGATATAAATGGCCTAATTGATAAAAGCGATGGTTTTTAAATTTGGTGGCATCATGATTATGAGTTCAATCCCTGGGTCGGACAGTATTTGAACTCGGTGGAAACGGGTGAGCAATAATTGATCAGTACTAAATAAAAATAACAACAAGGTAATATCGTTGGACATGAGCATTGGAATGAGAACAGTCTACCCCGGAACTTCAATAAAGGGTTCAGTTCAAAAATTTTTGTTTTATTTACCCAGATTTATTGATATACACTTGAGGAAAAAAATTTTAATCAAAACCTCAAACCAGAAATTCAAGCAAAAAGTTCTATTTGTAATAAATTCTGTTATTTATCTAAGCCACAATTCCAAAATAAACCGAAATAAGTTTTTGTTTTTTTATTTCCTCACTGTGTTGCTCACTTTACTAAAGCAATATCTACTCTTACAAGTAGCCTTTTAGAGTATAGATACAATTATATGTGGGATTTAATAAACTTGTGCAAACCACGAAAAAATTTGGTTTCACCTTTTTCTTCTTTTTAATAAAAACGATGGAAACATTTTTGTTAAATTGCACATATAATTGTATATATACTCTAAAAATTCCATACTTTTTTTTTAAAAAAAAGAAGGAAAAAGTGAGAACTATTTTTTATTGTATTTTTATCGACATTAAAAAAATAGCATCGAGAAGTTTTACCTACCCCGAAAAGTTTTACCTACCCTGAGAACATGTATCTCTACCCGACTGTCTACCTAATTTTGTAGCGGCTTCTGTGTTAGCAGAAGATTTTCATGCAACTGTGAATAATTCCGGACACTGTGTAGGGGGAGGGATCAGGAGTCGGGGTTATAGACGCTGTCGGCAAGACGTCTTTCAAAAATTGGATGAGTGTCAGACAGAAAGAAATAGTCGGAGATGAAAAAAATACCTGCGAAAGATAGGGACAGGTACAAAAAGAGCATAATACGTCACACACACATACACAGATTGATAGGTATAGAAAATAAGCATGAATATCATGAATATATATATATATATATATATATAAATGTGTGTGTGTGTGCGTGTGTGTGTGAATAATAAATATAAATAATAATATTTAGCTTTACTCTGTACTGGGCTGTCATTTAAATTATGTTACCGACGTTTGTTCTCATTTTACCTGGATCACACACACACACACACACACACACACACACACACACACATATATATATATATATCTGTGTGTGTGTATATTTAAGCAACCATTTTTCCTTAATGCATGTTTCATTAAATAATATAGACATGTTTTGTCTATTTATTTTAAGTTCCTTTCATATTGTCTGATAAGCTCAATCACATTATCGTTGAAAGACGAATGGAAAACACCATATTGATATATGTTTAAATCCAATCTAAGCTTACGGCTTACACAAGCCATTATCAAAGATAACAATTTCAAACAACACACGGACGAAACAACAATAAAATAAATAAACAAAACTAGTCTATATTATTTAATGAATCATGCATTAATATATATATATATATATATATATATATATATATATATATATGTGTTTATATGTGTATTGAATAAAAGAGAAAGAACTGAAGAAAAGAATCCACACTTCTTTTTAGCATTTACATTTTTTTTTTAAAAACGTCCTCAATTCAATGTAGAGCAATATATATATATATATATATATATATATATATATATATATTATATAAATAACTAATGTAATCCGTAGGGTAAACCAAAGGAAGATAAAATCCAGAGATTTAATGTAAATCAGAGAATCTTTAAATTGAAACAGACCTTTCTAATCAATGTTTATAACATTTTTTTCTTTGTAAAATCATTTTTAAAATTTAATTGTCAAATAGATTTTTTTAGATTTTTTTAAGTTTGAAAGTTTATTTTTTGATGATTGGGGTTAGTGGATTTGAAAATTGCTAATATATTTCAATAATTTATTTTTGGAACAAAAGTTTGTTTTTTTAAATATATATATATATATATATATATATATATATATATATAAATATTTATATATATATATCTGTTTATTTTTATTCTAAATTTTCAAATCTATCTATCTATGTATCTACCTATTTATTGCTACCGCCTGATGAGATGCGATGATATGCATCGAAACACGAATATATTTATTTAGCGCTTTTACATATATTCGTCCAGTGTAATATCATTTAATATAAAATTATCAAAACTATTGAAGTGAGCCCTATTTTTAATTAATGTTGTGAACGTTTGAATTTATATTTTATTCGTTCTCATTTCATTTTGTATATATATATATATATATATATATATATATATATATATATATATATATATATATATAAAAAGAAAGAGGTTGTAGTGGTTCCAACGAGAGAAAAGTATGTATATTAAAAAGAAGAGAAGAGAGGTGCCGCAAACGTTTTTGGTTGTAATGTGGATTTATTTAGAAAAAAATATTATGCTTTGTTTTCCATAATTTTACTACGCGTGTTTCTGGTCTCGTGACCGTCTTCAGGTAAAAGCGGAGATTTCCACATATTATTAAAAATAATTAATTTTTTCCTTATGCTTTTCAATGTAAAATATTCTCGATATGAAACATTCTCTATTTTTGTGTTAGTATTCCGAATGTCTTTCTTAAATATATATATATATACTCATCTGTGCAAAAGTAAGTGGACCTCTAAGTTACTATTATAAAAATTGTCTCTTTTTTTTCCAAATGATCAACAAATCTTAATTAAACTATATAAAACCTTTTCTGAATCAATTGAAATTTTAAACATCTAATTGTTGTTCAAAAATTCCATCTTACATCATGATTTATATCAGTCATTTTATCATAGACACACTAACATACAAACGCACAGACACCGATATATATATATATATATATATATATATATATATATATATATATATATATATATATGTATGTGTGTGTGTGTGTGTGTGTAATTCAAAAAAAGCAACACACTTTCAATAAAATATCGTTTTATAGTTTAAATGCTTACAAAATAATTAGTAGATGTATATTATAATATTTAATACTTTAATTTTCTGGCTTTGTCAAGCTTTGTGAAATAGTTCTATGCTTGACATGTACGATAAACATCTGTTGCTATTTGAAATTTAACGTTCAGAAACAAGAATCTTCAGCTTCGAAACTGATAAACTTTATTTCCTGATATCAAGCGATAACCTCGAATTTATTCGAACAAAGGCAGAATAACATAAAAACAGATTTTGTTTTACTCCATTCAAAATTTTCCTACAATAAATATCCGCTCCCCAAAATAGTTACTACAAAGCCAAGTATTTTATCATATTTTCCTGCAGGCCAGCAAGTGATTGGATTTAGTGAGGTTACAAATTTGGCAAATTATTCTGTACAGATGGGAGTCTTTGTAATAATCCTTTTTGCTGGGAGGTGAAATATATTGTCCATGAGCTTTTTTCCTTGGTGCTCCGATCTCATGAATTTAAATGTGCTATTTGATTGGCAAATAGGTTAAGCGTTTTACTGTTGAACTAACTAGATGCAACCACTACTTCTACTCTCAGCTGTGGAACCCCTCCCGATTTCTTGCTTCCCTGATAACAACAATCCTCAAAAATTTAAATGCAGCGTCAATCGCCATCTCCTGTTTTCTTGAACATTGTTCCTTTATTGTACATTTCCTCAAACCTCTTCATTCTCAGTCTTCTCATTCTCGTTCACTTTCACTTTTACTTTCATTTTCACTCCCTCAGCGTTCTAGTGACATTGTTGTCTTGCTTGGGGTGAATCGATTAAAAAAATGTACCGACCACTTCATTATAGTTCCGTGCATTCGACCCTTCCTTTCTCAAATCCGTTTATACCAGTCGGTCGCCAGCAGTGTTTTACAACTTAATCTTTTAGACAGAAAATCATTTCAAAAACTCTGATGTCTATGTTGACCTTCTTAAGTGTATCTTTGAGACAGTCTTTGTAGCGTTTGTGTGGCTTTCCCACAGTTCACCAAAGAGTGTTTATGCTGGAAGTCGGTTTCCTTATAATAGCATTAAGTGAACAGTCCAAAATTCAGTTTCCAGTTCATAACAATGTATTTGATATCCGAAAATTTCGGCATCCTATGACAGTATCATTTCATCCCAAGCATTCTATGACAGTATCATTTCATCCCAAGCATTCTATGACAGTATCATTTCATCCCAAGAATCCTATGACAGTATCATTTCATCCCAAGCATTCTATGAGAGTATCATATCATCCCAAGCAAGGCAATAAAGCCCTGGGACGTAAAGATTTACTGAGTATTAGAGAATATGAAAAAAAACTAAGGAATGCGGTTGATATGCCGCTAAACGAAAACGAGTAACACAAATTTCCTTTTTTTTTGTCACTCTTAGAAAATTTTGCTTTTTGCTAAATATTCTAAACCCTGTTCAGCCAACAATTTACCCAAGAACGTTAGGCAGGGATTATACGTTGTTTTTATCAGTGCTTCTTGCGTTCTACATGTTCTGTGTCAAATTCATTTATAATCTTTTTTACGCAGGAGAGCCGACCAGTGATTTTATTGAATAACAACGACCGTCCTTACAAATATCGCAATCATAGAACAAAAATAGAATTGCTTTTAAAGTCGCTGTATTCCCCATGAGCATCAGAAATTTGACGTATTTTATTCCATCCAACACTATCTAGTCAAACGGGGAATCGTTCTTTCATAATGAAATACACAATTTAGCTAAAAGCTTGTGTAACGTAGTACGAAATCCAGAAAAAAAACGCTTTGATTATTTTTAACCATTTCAGTCCAAGCAAGGCAATAAAGCAACTAAGACACATGGGGATTCTGAGAGTTAGAGAGAATATGAAACAAACGAAAACACTATTAAATATAGAGAATAATAGCCGAACAAGAATTGAGAATATAGAAGATAACGATTGGCATTGCATTTAAATTTTTGAAAATCAAATTTGACTGTGAAGCAAGAAGCCAGAAGAGATTTCTACAAGCGAGAAGTGAGATGAATAAAACTGTTAGCATAGAATTTACCGTTACATCTCGCCATTTCAACTGTACAATAATGAGGCCTTGGCGCCAATCTAGAACGAAGACTTTTTGAAAGAAGCGTTCCAAACGCTGGAAAAGCCAATTATCGATTCTCCAGGTCTTCGAAGCGTACATGAGAGGTAACAGAACACATGCCACTTCGCCATTGGACTTCAAAAAATCAGAGGGACAACAATTATTAAGATTGCAGCACTGCCCGTTTTGAGATTATTGTCGTGTACGGCTTGCATAACACCACAATTACTCACACCTGAAACGCTATGACTCCAAGAGACAAACAGATTCGAGATATATGAATGAAAACTGGAGCAGAGGGTGAGGGTTACATCAGAGTTTTCCTTTTCTGAGACGAATAAGTAATGAAAGGTTTTTGGTTCATTTTCCAATGGCCTAACCACGTACTTGGATATCAACCCAACTATTTCTATGTCCCCCCTCCGCGAATATATATATACATACGCTTGTACCTAAATAGCCAAGTAACCTAATGATAAATATCTATTTAATATTTGTGCTTGTCCCGCTCTTCGTTAGTTCGCACGACCGTTACGCCCTGCCAATACTTCATAAATAATAATGCCGACAATATTATATTGCTGCTAATTTTTTAAATGTATTGCTGCTAATATTTTTTTCAAAAAATGTATTACTCGTACTATTTTTTTTAAATGTATTGCTGGTAATAATTTTTTTTCTTCAAAAATTCATTGCTGGTAAAAAAAAAATTCTTCAAAAATTGAATTGAATCGTCATCTCGAACTTTTTCATCATTAGAATTTTACTGAGTAATGGTTTGATTTGATTTGGATTGTTATACGCCATATCAACCTCAATGTATTATTTAATGCCGACAAGATTTTTATTGCTTTAAAAAAAATGTATTACTGGTAATAATTTTTTTCCTCAAAATTTAATTGCTGGTAATAACCTTTTACAAAAATGTTTTGCTGGTATTAAAAACTATTTTTACACTTTCATACTGTTTTCACCTCAGTTTGGGGGTTAACAATTTGCCCATAGCCGGAACCCTGAAAGGTGCTACCACCCCGGGTCAGGGTGGACCAAGGAACACCAGCAATTAAGAGGTGGTTCCACACTCCTCAAAATCTCCTGATCTTGCTGTTGGACGTAGTTTATCGTCTTACCCTGGACGTGGATGTAGTTTATCGTCTTACCCAGGACGCTGATGTAGTTTATCATCTTACCCAGGACGTGGATGTAGTTTATCGTCTTACCCAGGACGTAATATGTAGTTTAAATAGTTCTTAATTTGGACGCAGAAATTTAATCGTCTTACCCAAAAACGCGGATGATTCCAAATGATATATCTCGCGGATGTAAGTTTATCATCTTACAGACACGCGGATGGTTTAAAACATCCTTATATTAGGACGCGACTATTCTTTTTTTGATCGCGTGGAAAAAAAAAGAAAAATTGGTTTTCTGAGTTATAAATCTTTTGAAAAAAATAGAAAAATTTTACATCTATTTCTGTAAAATAGAAACACCTGTCAAGAGAATCTTTTCATTTGTATCCCCTTGTTTCTTAAAATAACGACCAGCATTCCTATTTATGATTGTTTTTTTTCCATATTTTATTAAATTTGCTAGTCCATAATATCAAATAAAATATTTCGTATATGACGATGAAATCAGTTCTTTTAGTCATGCAATAAGCATTTCAATATACATTTCTTTTATTAATACAATATTTGGTATATGACGATGAAGTCAGTTCTTTATTAACACAACACGCATTTCAACAAATTCAACAGGTTTATATGAAAAATATTTCTACCCATTTGTCAAAATAATGACCAACATTCATATTTATGAATATTTTTGCAATGTTTTGTTAAAGTTGTTAAGCTCAAATATTTATTAATGAGATAGGAGAATTTCTACAGATATTTTATTATTGTCATAGAACTCGGCAGGAAAACCATGACGTTTTTACGAGTCTTTCTGTTAAATATTTATTTAGGCAACTAATATTTTTTCACAACGTGATCTCCTTACAAATGATTGCATTCAAATGAACTGTGACGAATAAAAGCAATTCATAAAGAAACTAGATTCAACTGAAAACATTATACAGTGAAAACATTATACAGTGAAAATTCCTCATCGAAATTTAGAAAATTACACTGTGTTATTTATTGTTATTTTTGTATGCGTTAACGGATTAAGATAAATTGATTTTTTTTAAGTATGGAAGCACCTCATGGCTAAAATCTTCATACAAGAAATAAGGTGAGTAAAAATCAGGAACGGAGATCTCAAAACTGACGGTTAGATTGCTTGCCACTTTAGAATTGTTCGTTTGTGTAAGGATTTCAATTACTAGTTCTTCAAAGCTGAGATCCTGGGTCAGAAGTTGATTTCTCACTGTCTGTGGGTCACTCTCTGTCTGTCTCTCTCTGTCTCTCTGTCTCTCTCTGTCTCTCTCTCTGTCTCTGTCTCTCTCTCTCTCACACACACACTTTCGGTGTTTATATCTTTCTACAACAGTAATGTCTGTAGAAAATATGATTATCGGTAGAACTGCATGAATTCAAACGATGTATTTCCAAAAAGTAAACATGTTAAGCAATCGAACACACCGGGCTTCATTTCCGAATTAAGCAAAAAAGAAACAAAAAACTATTCAAATAAAAAACAAAACAAAGCATTGACTATTCACGATAAGCACTAAGAAAGAACTAAACATTAATTGCAAAGAGGAAAGAATTCATGTTTGTTAGCAAAAGAATGAGCCCAAAATGCAAATTACAATTTGGAAGTACCAAAATACAAAAAAGACATTGATTTAAAATATTTGGGAAGTGTTTTAACAGACGACTTTTTTTCCTACGAACTTGGCATGAAGGTTTTGGATGGCAGACGGAATTCCAAAAAGTAAACATTATATTAAAACAAGATGATTAAAACTTGCTGTAATATCATTTCACCTGTATTTCAACTAGATGTTTACAATCTCATCTTTTTTGAAAATATCACTTCAAGCAACAGAAATGTGGTTCTACAGCAGGATGGGGAGAATATTCTAAACATGTTTTGATTCAACGACGAAATTTTGGTTTCGAAAATCAAACAAAAAAATCACCTTTACGGTCGATGTCAGGAAGAGAGAGTTGACATTTCTAACGTCGCCAATGGGAAAGAAAAAACAAAAGGTTTGATACTCACAGGGCAGAATGAATGAATGACATAACAATGTTTAGGAGAGATAACAAAAAGAGAAAATTCATTAAGAGCTACAAAGGATAGGAAATTGTGGAGAGTCATAATCCCTAACTTCCTAAAGGTTTACATCACATAGGAGAAGAATGAAGAAATATGAACAAAATCAGAGTTTTTTTTTTATTTAACCTAAAAAAATCCGAGATTTATATCACCTCCAAACTCCCAACACCCTTTTCCGTAGGACAAAGTTTTGTTTTCCATCATTCCGAACTGGAGACGTCAAACCTCAGGCATACGTTGGGGAAACGCGCTGTCATTTAAAATATTTTTTCCATTTTGTCTCTGTTTTTCCCCCCCCTTCTATTTATCTCTATTCTGTTCATATTCGATATTTATATTTGAAGTCTATTCTTGTCTATCTATTCCTTACACATCTTTGAGAATATATTATTAAAAATATCTTATATCGAGAGAGTCAATATTGCAGCTGAATAATAATTTCACTTTATAATTTGATATGTTCTATAAAAATATAAATAGATTGCGGCACAAGGATTAACGATATTTTCTATATTTGTTCATTTTTTAATTTATTCCCTCATATAAAGATGTACTTTCTGTTTAATGATTAATATTTATGATTGTTAAACAGTAATTAGAATATTAGATTCCTTCTTTCCGGCAACTGAATGACATCCATGTTTATCGTGTCGTACACAATTAAGATTATTAAATATGAATAAAGCTTCTTGGTGTTTTATTCTTGAGCGTTTATTTATGAAAATTCCGCCTCTGGCAAAAAGAAAAGCAATGGTGTAAAAAAGAAACAAAGATCAGACTGTATTTAAAACTCAATATATGTAGGTTAGTATTTCTGACTTATCTTATTTCAGTGGCCCTGACTCAACCACTTTCTCATTTAGCTTTAGCTAATGTTTTCAAAAAAGGAATATTTTAGGCGGCGATATAATAGAAATTGGTGATTAAGCACAATTTTGCGATTTTTTATGCTGTTGGTGAAACGGATCTGACAAATCAGGTTTGGCATATCAACACCTCGATAGGATGTTTAATACCGAAATCTAAATATTTTGTATACATTTTTATGACTTCAGCTACACATATTTTTGCAAATCATTTCCTATTTCCACGATAAACGTATGTTATTTTTAGATATATAGTTTACAGATGATAAAAATGTTTTGTTGGTCATTTTTTAATAAAAATGTATTACTTCCTAGAACGTCTCATAAAAAAAAGTGTTTTTTTCAATACTTTCTTAGTACACACATTTTCTGATTTTATGGGTTCAAAAATTTGACCCAAGTTCATCAGCTATGTCCTGCCAAGCCCTTGAAAAGGTCATTTTTTGTTCACTTCAACAACAGAAGTCTAGAGGTTGAACACGCTTTTCTCTGAACAATTGTCTTGAACGTTTAGCTCACAAAATTTGATAAAATAAAAGCAGGTATATGTAAAATTTAAAACATTTCACTGCATTGCAAATAAGGAAGAATAGACTATCGATGATCAGGAATTAATTCAAGGTTATCTAATCGTATTGTAAAGGTTATTATAACCTATAAATCTTGTCGCCATTCTTAGAGTTTTATTATAGAAATGAAAGAAGATCATTCATTTCGGCCCTTAATATATGCCTACCTGAACAATCATTTTCAAAATTCCAATCATTTCCCCAATCTAATCATATCTATTTTTATACTCTCCTAGAAAAAAAAATGTTACATTTATAGTTTATTCCAGTGTAGGAAACTTTTGATATTCTGTTGTATTTTCCTTGTATTAACTTTAGTATAGTTCTTTCGAATCATGGACAGGTTTCTCGCATGAAGTGTTTTCTGCGCAACCGTACTTTTCTAATTTTGTCTTTTATCTGGAATTAACTATAATTATTATTGGTAGTAATAGTACTGGTGATTATGTTTTCACATTTTCCTATAATTTTTAGCATTTTCAAGCTGTTTAAAAAGAATTTTTTACTGGCTGTGCAGTGCTTTAATAATATTTTACCAGATATTACTTTTTGTTTTCTTTTTAACCCACAATTATTTAATTTTCTAGGAAATTCCAAATATTTTTCCCATTTTTTTATTTATTTTATATTTTGGTCAGTTGAAATCATGACATGAGTTACCTTATAGATGAGGCCATCCAATCAATATTTAATTTTTTATTACCGAAAAAGGCTTTTGTCTGCAATGGTTTTAGTTTTTTGTTTAGATTTCCGAGAATCGGTTTCAGGCTCCAACCATTACCTTATAGTTTTACAACTTTTATATATAATTTTTATTTGCTTATTTTATAAAATACTTAATAGAATAATCAAACCCTATATGGGCTAATTGTTATAGTGGAACACACCTATTCTATAGTTAATTTTTTTCTCCCATCTATAATAAGTCAGTAGTAATGAATAACGAAGAATCGCTCAGTGGTTCGGTCTGAGTTCAGTCTGAAGTCGACGACCAGCTGACCGGTTGAACTCTCTGCCTTCGGGCGGGAGGAACCTGAACGAGGCTACGCCGAAGGGCGGAGTCTCTTTTTAATGAGGTAAACCGACCCTGAACCCGTTTATACGGGTTCAAGGGCATATTTTTGGCCGAGCCCACGGACTTAGATAGGAGATCCCACGTTAAACCGGCTATTCTATAATTAATGCCCTCGTGGGGGGGTGACTAAATACCGGTCAGTCAGTCGATGTCGGACGACCGTTAGTCGAATACTAAAGTATCAGCGACCACAACTAGATTTCTCTGCGTCATTACCTATTATATCAAGTTCCTAACGTTTTTGTACGTCGAACCTATTTTAGGACCGACTTAGTACAAATACAAGACTCCACTGTGAAATCACCCATAACAGTAATGAACGATGATAATTAAGACTTTCCAAACAATATATATAAGATTCCTCCATTATTTATATAGAAGAAGTGCAGAAAATCACTACTAGAAATGAGTCACCGAATTATATGATGAATTTCCAATCTGCAGACCAACATACAGTATTTACTACTGTATTTATGTGAATGGAGACATACACATTATCGTCTGTAGGTATGCTACAACACCGTATAAGAGGCTAATAATTTGCAAAATTCCCAGTGGAACACATTTCCTACCCATTCATGCATACTTTTGAAAACCTTTTTAAAAGACAAATTTTAATTGGTTTATTATTATATATTCAATGCGACCATTTCTATTCTGATGAGTTTTGCTGTGTGTGAATGTGTGTTGTTTTTAATGTGTTTTAATCTTTAGCAACATCAGGAGACACATTGGTCCTTGCCTTATAAAATTGACAGCTTTTACCTTATCACATAAAAAATAACATTAATATTTTTTTCGGAAAATTTCCGATGCACATTATAGCATTAATTCTTAAAATTCTTTTGAATTTGTTTTTTTTGGAGTTGATCAAAAACTACAGAATGCAGAGATTAGACAAAAATGCCAAAACAATGATTGCATTTTTTGTCTGAATTTCTGGGATGAGGAGTTATCATTATTTACAGTATATATATTCAAAATATTTTTCCTTAAGGCCTTTCTCGGGTGTAGATTGATCAAGGTAACCTACATGGAATTCCGAATTGAAATTTATTGAATCTACGTGGCTAGACTGCTCTCATTCCACTGTTGATGTCTATGGATATGGACAGCAGTATCAGTCAAAACATGGTCACCAGCATCAGCAAAGAAGTTGCAGCCTAATCAGCAGATAAGGTTAAGTGTAAGACTCTAACTTTACTCTACGGGACAATGGCATAGTGAGGAAAAAGGTTGATTTATGGATTTGGTGATATAATGGTTGTGTGTTCAATCCCTGTGTTAGGCAGTGGGATAACTGGACAGTACTTAGATAAAAAAAATATCCCGAGATATGAGCAGTGAAACGAGATGAATTCTCCATAGATTAAATAAAGGGTTCAGTTTGGAATTTCCCTTTAGATTACCCGTGTCGATATACCCCTGTGGAAAGACGTAAGGCGACGTGATGAGGACAGTTGTTAGAATATAAATGCTAAAAATAATGATGATTGTAGCGAATATAATTCCAGATCCTACATTATTGGTTAGAGTTTTGTTGACATGAAATGAATAAAGGAGGTTTGAGTTCCGTCGGCGAGGAATTTCGATTCTAATGAATTCGCCTTTGTCTAAAGTTTAATATGTCATTAAAGGTGCGAAAACCGTCAGTAGTTAAGTCAATAGCTCTGATGTTGTCAGAGGAATTTTCTTCCTTTGCGATCTATGTGTTCAGCGAGGGGAAAGCCATTCTATCTATAGGATAGGTTGCTGCCCGACTTATTGACACCTGCTCCCTCCCTTCCTTCTTTCACTCTATATCTCTGTCACACGTAAAACAAATCTAATAAAAAGAAGCCTGAAAATATTTAATGCCTTTAAGTCTGTTGATGCAGCGTTGGGGACTCTGCTGAGGAATTACCGAATGCCACTAAAAATCCAGAGACGTGTAAATGAAACCACAGAAAGCGAAATCGTGGATAAGTGTTTCAGTATATTTTTTTTTGATAAAATATTTATTTATGAAAACGTTTAAAAGATTTTTCGTTAAAAAATGAAGAAAAGAAGATATTGAATGACCGCTTGTTTACAAGGAACCGCCCCTAAGAAGAAGATTTCTGCAGCCAAAAAAAGAAGAAGATGCGTATTTGGGGAAGGAATAAGAAATGCAGAATATTTAAAAGAATAATTTAGTGGAAAAACATTTTAAATAGTGAAAAGATAGAATCGGTAATGGAAGAGGAATGTAGAAGAAGAAGTTTTTAGGAGAATGATAAATTTCAGAAAACTTTAACATTGATCATTGAAACAGCTTAAAGAGAAGAAGAAGAAACAAAGAAACGAAGATTAGAACCTTAAGAAGAAGAAGAAGAATAAGAAGAAGAAATGACGTATCAAGGAATAATATGATGAAATATATGACGATTAAGTTGAGGAGACAGAAAGAAGATATGAAATGTGGAAAATGGTTTTTAAACTAGGTAAGAAAGAAAGAAAAAATGAAAGAAAGAAAAGATTCCATATTATAAATTGTGGAAGGAGAAAGAACCTTAGATATAAAGAATTATTCATTAATGAAAGGAAGATAAACTAGGGAGAAACAAAAAAAAACATTTTGGAAAGAAATAAAGAAACAATTGGAAAATGGGAAAGAAAGAAACGAAAAAGAATGTAAATACCTGAACGAAATGTAAAGAAACTAAAAATTTAGAAAGAAATAATCTGATAAGAAAGAAAGTTGATGAAATAAAGGCAAACGTCTCATCATATTGGTTTATAAGGTTGAATTCTTTGAATCGTATTTTTAGAAGACGAAAACAATAATATTAATAAAGAAAATTAAACGAATTGGAATTCGTAGAATCGAAAAAAACAACGTAAACAAAATGAAAGAATGGGACAAAAAAAAAATGAAAATTTCTAAATAGAAAGAAATATCGAAGAAAGATTATTACGCCAGCAGAATGATAAAATGTTTTTTATGCCCGTAAAAAATATTAAATTCGTCTTTAAAGAAAGAAAAGAAAGAAAGAAAGATAAGAAAGCTATATTATTTCGGAAATTGGAGACTAAAAAATCACAATTTGATTTTGTCAAATTGAACTAATGCCAAAATTCATGAAATCAAAACAAAAAAAAATCGTTTGCAAGAATGAAATAAAAGAAAAGAAAAAAGCGTGAAAGAAAGGATTCCTGTCCATTATAGTAGTTGACTGGTAAAGATGGAAAAAGAAAAGAACGCAAAATGAAAATAAAGAAAGTCCAGTTTTTACGCCAAGAACAAAATGAAAGAAAGTTTTTTTTATTTAACAAAAAATGAAATCTTATTTGTGCATATTTTTAAGTCAAATTGTTAAGTGTTTAAAAACGAAACAAAATTTAACATTATTTTTCAAAAAAATTCCTATCTCCTGGTTCTCAGTCCTTGTGGTAAAAGAATATTTATAAATATATAAATATATATATATATATATAAATATATATGGCGAGAAGATAGATCAATAACATGCTGAACTGAAAGAATAAAAATATATATATATATACAGGAATAAATATAAATAGAAGAAAAAGAGT